>JASDQU010816487.1:611-36079 GCA_032191745.1 Picea mariana
CCCCCTCGAAGAGGCTTATGATCTGAAATTATCTCTTTTTCAAGGTGTTGAGTACTTTTCCTGAAGTTTTTCTATGCTATATTGATGTTTGGTTCTTAACAATATCCTTTCCACCTTCTATGTAGACTCATCCCATTCCTGCATGAATTTTATGTATTCCATATCCAAGGCTACATTCTATGTCGTAACCTTAACCAACTCATTATATGTATTTTTTCTGCCCAAGTACATCTCTTGCATCATGCTCATCTGCAATTATTTCAATACATATGTCGATAATTGAGATAAGAATAAGTCAATATGACCTAGTTCCTTTGCTTGTTCCTGCATCTCTATTGTGGGGAACTCTACCACCCCTGTTTCTAACTTGATCAATTTATGCTCACGTAATATTACTAACAACTGATAGATTATCGACCTTTCCTCCCCATTCTTTGTAGTTCTAGTTGTCTACTCATCCTTTGTCTATCGTACTGGCACAATCGTTTTTGATTCTAGCAATTGGCGCAACTCAACCATTTTATCCTGCATATTTTTGTGCATTTCTTCTTTTTGGTGTGTCTCACATTGAAACACATCATATGTGTCTTATTTAACTTGATCACCAATCTTTTCCAAGTATTCCTCTGTCGGAGATTGGATGGTGACTTCCTTGACGACTTTCTTAGTGGTATGCGGTCCCTGGGGAATATCTACGTTGAGAAGGATGCATCTTGTGTCTCTTCAGGTACATGTGTCATTGTTGTTTTAATACACTATTTATTTGGCACTGATGTTGAATTTGGTATTTCCTTGTGTGGTGTCATCTTCCTCTACAACTGTTCTCTACGTACAACTGGACTCTGCAACTCACCTCTCTATGTGAACTGTAAATGACAATAAATTTTCCTCGTTGACCCTTTTCTTTCTTATATACCTCATTATCAGTTGTTATATTCCCTTGATGCCTACAATTTCTATCTAATTCACTATTTGTTTGCATTCATTAGCTGTCATAATGCTTCATTAACTACGTATATTCGATGAATTATCCATTAGATTCTCCAACCTGTCAAAATCTTCTTACCAATCTGTATTTATGGTTACGCGGCACCACTACTTCACTATCATGGTAGCTATTTATTGCATGTCCCATCATGGACTTGTTGATTCTTGAATCCTTTAGGACCGAAGTGGCAACCTCATGGGGATACAAATCCCCCTACGCTTTTATAGAGGTGGTACTCCTCTTTGTTTCAATATGTTTTTGGTATTCTATAAATTTTCAAAGTAATTTAGGACTTTGAGAAAGTCTGTCGTGATATTCAAAGAAATATAAATATTCCAGTAAAAAAAATATTTTATTTTACAGAGTTCCCGAGAGATGACCAGGAACCTAACACATCACATATTTAAAAAAAGATAAGAAACATTTCCTCACATCCATCATAGTTAAATTAAAGATTTCTGAGCACAAAAAATAAAAGAAAATGGCTTGCACTCATAAGAGAACTTTAATAGAGTAAACACATGTGGAGATCAAATAAATAAAATGATAGATCAATATCAAATATTTTATACTCAAAACTCAGAGTTATAAAACACTGTAAAAAATGATCCTGAAATAGTTCTCTTGGGATTTTTGAAAAATATAGAGTATGTTACAAAGATTTGAAATTTATATGCATTTGTCCTTAGGACTAGAATTAGGGCTCCCACATAATGTTTATTGAAAGAACACTTAGAGGCAAAATGCCTTGTTCTACCAAAACTGAAGCACTTGAGAGGAAGTTTACCTTTGTACTTGCTAGTACCTCTTTTTAGATTTTTTACAAAGTTAGCTTCTTCGATGTCTTCTTCTAAATCCTCATGATTACTGGTTTCTATTTCAACCTTTTTCTTGTCCTTCTTTGCTACCTTGAAAGATGATTCCCTATTGGAAGGATTCTCATATTAGTTCTTTCTTCTAAAGAAGATAGTTTGGGATCAAATCTTGCAAGTAAAGATCTAAGCACTTTTTGCACAATAATACCATTTCCAACTATTTCTCCTAAACCTCTAATAGTATTGACTACTTCATCAATACGTAAGAAATAGGTAGCTATATCTTCAGATTCTTCCATCTTTAAACTTTCAAATTGAATTCTATATGATTTTAATTTAGCATTCTTTACCTTAGTATCTCCTTCATATACCTTCTTTAGTTTGTCCCATAACTCTTTTGCTGACTCACAATGCATTACTTAAACAAATTCTGAACCTGCCAATCCTCCAAGTATTGCATACATAGATTTGGAATTACTCTCATAGAGTTTCTTCCATGCAACATCTATTGGAACTATTGTTGGAGCCTTATATTCATTCAACACAGCTTGCCAAACATCTACTCCTTGTGACTGTAAAAACAACTTCATCCTGATACTCCAAAAAGGATAATTATGTCCATCAAACAGAGGTAATCCATGTTTAGTAAAATCATATTTTTTATCCATTATTAAAGATCAAACTTCCAATGATTAAACTGAATCTTGAAGTAACCTCCTCTGATACCAATTGTATAGGATATCCTAACTTGGGGGGGGATGTGAATTAGTTAGATAAAAATTCTTTCTTTTCTTTAAAACAGATTACTCAATGAACATAGATTATGCCTTTTACTATATGTCTTTGCTACAAATCATTCAGATCAATTAATATGCACTCACATAAATAGATAATGACATAGATATTTTCATGAGGAAACCCAAAAGGGAAAAGCCTCTTCTTCTTATGAATGAAAGGCAAGCTCTAACTTTTCTTTACATTCTTATTTTATCTGAGCTACAACCCAGATGAGGTTGCTACCTTTGTTTCTTTAGCACCTACTGAATGGAAGCTACAACTCCCTGATGTACAAGAAACAACTTGTACAGGAGACTTTTACAGTCTCCCCTTACTCCTCCCTACCACCCTGGAATCCTTGTTTGTCACTAAGAACTTGCAAATGAACTCTTTATCTTCTCTATCAAATATTAAGCATTCAAATCCTCTTTGTTTATATATTCATATCATAATCCATTCTTGACCAAACCACTTAGATTTATCAAAATGTGCATATGTCTTTTCTCCTTAATCTTTTCTCTATCTTCATCATTTTTTCTCACTGTCCCTGTATAATTTTATTTCAGTTCATCTTAATTTATAGAAATTAATTTTAATTTTCTCCTCTGTGTTTTTTCAGAGCTTCGAATCTACCATAATTCCCCCACAATCACACCCAATTTCACTCATATATCCCATGTACATTCAGAGTGTACACTAGAATCCTCAGTCTTCGAAGATTCAGTTACAATAACTGAATAACTATCTTACAGTGATCATCATTGGCCAAGGCATCAAGAAGAACATTATCCACACGATCAATTTAAATATTTAATCAACACCGTTCGATGAACATATGTTTGTTTTGACTTTTCAGCATAGAATAAACCTCAAGTGCTTCGGCAAGACACTTATGCTTGAACCATATGCCCATTGGCTATGACCACAGGCTTAACTAAAATGCGTTTCACATTTTGGCATTTCGACATTCCTATGATGAAGTGTCTCGACACTCCAAGTCACGATCCCCGAAATGGGGCTTAGCTTCATGCTATCTCCTTCCTCCAGCCTTTGATGATGTGACCTTGTCTATGATCATGGTCTAGTCCTTATTGTGATATCACATATCGTGAGTTCAAAGGTTATAGGATTTCCTTCCTTTGACTTTCCAGTCAGCGAGATGCCAATCTCTCACCATGTGTCCTCTGCATCCAACGTTACACAACATACCTCGATCCAAGGGTTCAGATCAACCCTCAATCCAATGACTTAGATCATTTCGGGATATCGCATATCGCGATTTCCCACACCATGCTTCGTTGACTCCTCCAATGTGTAAGTCAGCGAAATTCCAATCGCTTGTCACGTGATTTCCGGATCTAACAATCCACAACTGTCCTTGATGGACGACCATGATTCCTTCACATCTTTGAAGTGTTGAATGACTCCTTGGCTTTATCCTCCATGCAAATCTACTAGATTTGATGGCCCATGACACTCCTCGATCCAACAACTCAGCTCTCATTGGGACTTTGCGTTTCGCGATTTCACATATTGCGATATCGAAGTTGGAGAACCCCCTTTCTTTGATTCCTGATTTCCTGATATCCGATTTCCTCTTACATTGGATCAATAGTCCTCGATCCTCCATGATCCAAAGGTCTGGCTTGAATCACGAATTTGCTTTTCGGTATGTCAAGAAGCATGCTCCATTCTTTCAACTTACACTCTCCAAATTCCCGATTTCTAAAGGAACTCTCAGCGAAACCACCATGCCCGTGTAGCTTCTCTTGGTATATGGATTAAATTTTGACATTAATGAAAAAACCAAGCCCTGTGCAAACTGACCAACACTTACTAGTTAAATGCCTTACCATAATTATGTTTATTTATTAGTATTTAGCATGTTTTATTCTAAGTTCATATAGAAGGTAATTTAATAACTTGGATAAGTTGTAGATGTATATTATTCTGTAGATAAATTAACCAATTGTATGGAAGCCATGAGGGTAAATCTACTTGCAAGAGTATAAAATTAGAAAGAACTAAGGGAGTTTTTTTAATTATGCTCATAATGGTAACTTTGTCCTTAGAATGCCACCGTTATTTTATATAGTTTATAATTTTGTCATGAATTAGAATTCATTTTTGTAGATTAAATATGCAAGAATTTGTGTAATTTAATTCATGGAATTTATAGAATAGATTTTTGAGTTTATCTATTTGGTTGATTTGAAATTCACGTTTTTGAGGTATCTCTGTTGCAAACTAGCGCAACTTATAGGTGTATTCATATCAAATGGACCTGGAACCCCCATTCTGATTTCAATTAAAGTGTTTGTTCAAGTTGATTTTGTGATCTGAACCATTTTTAATAAGTGCAGACAACACCGTGGGGGAAAAATATTTGTCCTAAAACCTTGAGTCATTGTTTTCCTTTGTTTTGATTAAATTATCACAAGGTAATTCATCATATGGTTGTAGGTTTCTGCATAAAACTCTTATTTTAAAGGATGCATTCCATGTGTTTTACATAATCCATAGGAGAGACAAAGTTCAGAAAGTTGAACTTCATGTAAATCAAAGAATCGAAATTTTGAGTAGTTCTATTGCGAATTTTATTAACTTCTGGGGTTATCTGTGCCATTTGGATCTAGAACCCCCATTTTGATTATAGAAAATAACCTTTCCAAAATTGACTATGCGATTTGGGTGGTTTTTCAAACCTCACCTTCAACCTGTAGGTTTATTTGTATGAAGATTGTTTGATAAAATGCTTCAATAGTTGTAGGTTAATTTTCATGCAAAATGTTTGATTAAATGCCTCAATGGTTGTAGGTTTATTTGCATGAAAATTGTTTGATAAAATGCTTCAATGTATGTAGGATAATTTTCATGTAAAATGCTTGATTAAATGCCTCAATGACTATAGATTTATTTGCATGCAAATTGATTGGTAAAATGCTTTAATGATTCTAGGTTTATTTGCATGCAAGTGTTTGATAAAACCACTCGATGATTGTAGGTTTATATGCATGCAAATGTTTGAACTAAATGAATCAACGAGCTGCAGAGTTTGTGTGTATGAAAAGTGATTGATGATATTCCTCAATATATGCAGCTTGCATTTATGTGAAGACTTGACTAAATGTCATTTGGTTATATATTTATAAGTTTGTCCTCTTCTCTTAATTTGAAAATTCAAGCAATTTTATGTTGAAGTTAAATACACTTTGTTATACTTATTTGAGTTCAAGTTAGTGGCTGCATATGATTTTATGCTTAAAATTGATGGTTTCATATGATTTTAGACTGGGTAATTATTCAAGGGTGTGTGTATTTACAAAGATAAAGAATTATCAACACAGTTATAATTACATGATAAATGAAATAATTTGGAGTTGAATGTGAAAAAGAAAAAGAGCAATTAAAAAAAAACAATAATACCTATTTTGATTTTATCCTTTTATGTATGATGGTAGGTAAGGTAGGACCTTACAAAGGGTAAATCCTGACTAAAATGGAGTAGGGGTAGGATTGCATTCAACCATTCCAAAGTGATGATGTAAAAAAAGTGTATAATTCTACTGGAAAATGGAGATTCCTTATGAAGACCGAAGAACCTACAAACAAAGAAAATAATGCAAAAGTCCAAACAATTTTTTATGAAAACTCTAAATCATAGATGAAGAACTCCTCGTGAGAATTAAATTATCCACATATAGAACCAAAATCAAGAGCGAAGTGCCATGCCTCTAAATGTAAATTGTAGGATCAAAATGACAACAATTGAAACTTGAAGAAATCAGAAAACTATCAATGTTCTCTGTAACATCCCTAGTTTTAATCTCTGCAAAGTATAATGTAACTGAATAAATGTGATTTAGGCCGGTGAGAAAATATCTTTGGGGAAAATAAATTGTAATGATTAATATGATCAACGAAAAAACTATGAATTGTGTACATTGAAATGATTAATAAAAGTATTAATCGTTGGTTGTGATATGAGAGAGATGAAAATGACCAGGGGATATGATTCCACAAGAGAGAGGGGTCCAAGGGGGGAATATTCAGGGGTATTCATTCAACCCACATTCTTGAATTTATTATCATTGTGTATAACCTTCTATTTGTTGTTGAGTGTTCCCAAATCCCATCAATAAAATCATGTAAGAGGGTGGGTGTGAGAGTCACATCCCATCGTTATTGGGGAGCATGGGATTGTAGTAAAATCAACATTGGGTAAAGTGACCAATCAACTAGATTGAGGAAAAAAAAATTTGTATGGATAAAGAAGATATTTTTTACATGGAGATTTTGAGCAGCAAGGGAGGAGCTGAGTGCTAAGAAGAGCACCAACCATGTTGTGCTTGAAGGAAACCATGGTTTGGCTGTGTTTTGTGCTGAGAAAGAGGATTGTGTGCTTGTAAAATGGGATGTAATCATGTAGTGTGTTTTCCTATTGAGGAAATGACTCAAGAGAGTTGTAAAGGTTGTTGCGATCATTCCTAAAGCAATTTAGAGTTTCTAGAGTCCCTAGTTGAGAGATTCCTAGATAACCGAGTGTACTAGAAGCCCTGATAAATGAATGGTATATTATGAGGAACTATGAGTAGTGATTGGAGTACAGTCCTTGGGTTGTGAAAGTTGTGGAGAAGAGAGTTAGAGGATTAGAACTGTTGTTTGAGTAGAACCTTGGTTTTGGGATACTGAGTGTGGAGTGTGGACAACCAAGAGGGACATATATCCTTGTGGACTTATAGCCTCATCTCAGAGGGTGGCATGTTGTTGAAAGAAAATGAACAACGATTCTTATGGTCGGGAGGTTCATCCTTTGTATGCATCTAGTTGATTATATTTTATAAACAAATAAGTTTTTGTTGTGTTTATTATGAATATTTCACTGTCTAAATGAATATCTGAATTTTGTGTGTTTGTTGGTTAAATTAAACAGGTTCATCCATGTTTTAATATATGTTGTTAGATTCATGGGTAAATCGACATGTTGTTTGTTGTGAGTTTTATGAGCTTGCTTCCCCTTGGTTTATTTTTTATGTATGGGGAATTTTTAAATTTGTATTTAGCAGGATAAGTCGTTTTTGAAGAAACGATACTCATCTTGGAGGATGGGTATGTTACATAATGGTATCAGAGCCATAGTTTCAAAATTAAGCCGACATGGGCCAGAATCAACATGCATATATTGAAGTTGAATAATTAAATATCAAAGGATGTCTGTGAATGATTGGTCAATATTATTGTAGTGAAATTTTTCACACACCCAACCCCTTAATTACCCTTTTAAGGGATGGTGTATAATTTTTTCTCCTTCCTATAGCTTTTATGAGTTCCTCGAATAAGGGAACCATTTCCTTCTTCTCTTCGATATCTTTCCAATGACTATAAAGTTGTTCAAAATTGAGTTTTGATTCGAAATTTATGCCCCCTTGAAATTCTTTGGGTATCGTTGGTCAAAGGCCATGTGGCACCCATGGATCCACCTCATTCATACCATCCTACCTGGAAATAACACGACCTTGGTTTTCATCTTCTAGCGATGACATGACCACTCAAGGGGTGGTTGTATGGGATATCTCCTAGACCTTCGTAGGTAACAGGTCTTCGACCCCTTCAATATTCTGGTACAGATCTACAAACTTCCCTGGAGCTCTGAAGTCTAAAAGATTTTTTTCACTCAAGAATCTATGGTGGAGATTCTATCCACCCTTGGATATTTTCACCCTTTGTGCCTTACACTTCCCGTAGTAAGAATTCACCGAAGTACTTATGTTGTCCTTCCACTAGTTGATTGGATGGTTGAGAAAGGTTCCAAACAGATCGTCAATTCAACTAACATCTCTCCCGAATTGTTCCCCATGATATAATGGTTAGTGGGATTTCACTATTCCAAGATTTCGCAACTTTGCGTCCCTTACAGTCCTTAACCCAATAATTTCTCAAAGGGTTACCTACCAAAGAGGTTATAAAGTGGGGATAACTGCTTGTTGTCGGTTAATGATACCACTTACTCTATCCTTCCATTATACTTGATATAAAATTTGAGAAGGTTCCTGAAGGATCCTTAGATATACGACCCAGGTTACTTCATTACTTCGGCATTCAGGGATTCCGTCCATTTGACACCTTTTTACTCCTGGAGTGGGTCAACGCTGAATTTGACCACAGTGTATATCCAACGGTTAGGAGATATCCATAAAATTCTTATATGGACAACTTGAATCATTTCATGGATAAAATTATCATCAAGGTTTAATGATAAGTCCAATCCCAGGATAGAAAATAAGAAACTACTAGTTGCCAGTCAAAATCTCTGAAAATCATGTCAACAAGTTGCCTTCGACAGGATTAGAGTGTTGTGAGGTTATAAATCCCTGGAGCTCTAGACCTTTGAATTCCATAATCTTGGAAGTCTTATCTCCCTTTGAGCGTAGCACAGGGTTCTAGGACCCTGGTCGTATGGAACTTTGGAAAGCCCTAGAGGGATACAATATTAAATCTTACCCAAGATTTGGTTAAGTTTGTGGATTCAAACCTATAGTTACTTAGGAGAATGTTTTGAAGGAAGAACCTTCCATTTACAGGACTCGAATTATATAAATTGAAAATGGATTTTGAGGGATGGATGAGTTCAGAACACTCTTGTAGAGTCTATTATGTCTCTGTATTCACAGATTTTATCCCTGGATAGTATTTTGGAGAATTAATACATATATAGATTTAAACAAGGGTCACTCGTTGTTTGCCCCAAATTCATTCTAAGACCATTAATAACAATCCTCCTTCATTAAACACAATTAAACATAAAGTCATTAACTTAATGTGATATTGAAATTTTACTTCACACTCACTAGGCCATGAGGCCATCAAAGTTACTATTTTTACTATTCAACAAGATAATTATATGCAATTGTGCAATGCATGCACCAAAATTTTTTTCCTACAATTTCTTGAATGCAGGAGTTTGAAAATCAAAACAAGCATTAATACCATTAATCATGCAATGCACATCTCTAACACAATCACAGATGTCCAATAAATAATTTCAATTCAATTACACAGAATATGTGAAATACTTATTTGTATTGTAAGTTAGAGTTTCCAAACTGACTATGGGTGTTCGCCTTTCCACCCAATTGTAGGTTCAAAGGCATTGAATCTTAGCATTGTGGCCACCCCCATGCCAAGACATGATACCACCAGGGAGTTCTCTCTTTTCCTTGAGTCTTCTGCAAAATCCTATAGGTGACTCTCATTTTCCCATGGGAAGATAGAAGTCTAGTTTTCTGTTCACCAAGAAAGGGAGCCTACCTTGATTGCTCACTGAATTATGCAGCTCCATTTATCATCTTGATTAGAAAACACTGGCTAGTATCTCTTGTAACTAGAACAACTTTATTTTCTAGTTCTTCTTATGAATTAGAGATCCCCACACACTCTTATTATTTTCTAAATGGTCCTCAGACCCATTCGTCTATGTCTTCTTCTTCTCTGGTGTTTTTCTCCTCTTCCCCCAGGAAGGTTCTTGGCCTTTCCTGTTTCTTATTCTAGAAGGAACTCGTGTCAATCTAGGGCAGTAGGAAGACTGCACTCTGTGGTACTTCGGGATGACAATTTTCTGTCTTCTCAGCCATGCCCTCCACGCTTCCATTCATTAGGTTAGTTGTTTGTTCAACCACCAGCCCTTTTCTTATTAACTAATTTTTTTTTTGGGATCAGGATGAGGCTTATTATTCCAGATGAATTATTTCAGCAAAGAGGATTGGGTCATCTTGGCATGATGAACCCTCTCTACAAGTTTCCTCGCTCCTTCCCCTAGTGGTATCATGGGTAATACTTCAAGGCTTCACCCACATAGTCATTTATTGGCAATCTAAACAATAAAATATTTGCATTTTTCTCATGCCATGGCATGGTAATAATAAGTAATGATTAATTACAAGGTGGGGGAAACATGGGTATTACAAAATTGGGTATGCAAATCATTAGGAGTTGAGGAAATTGAGATCATGGTTTAAAACCCCCAATTAACCTCTACCTTGGCATGTTTAGTCCTAGAATGGGCCGAAATATGTATTTGTAAGATAATTGTGGAAAAATTGGAAGAAATTTGGCAAAAGCCCCAATTTCTACAATACAATTCATTGAGGATTTGATGTGAAAGTGTTGAATTTTGGATGTAGAGGTCGAATTGACATGCACAGGGATGAAGTTGGACATTATAATATTAAATTTAGAGTTTCATGGTAGTCATGGAAGAAATTTTAAAAATAGGCCTTATTGAAAAATTTGGGAAATTTTGAAATTTTGGAAAATTTGAGTAATATTTTGTACCATGAAATCAACATGATGTGGAGGCCATGTAGTAGGTGACATGGTAGTGACATGGCATGAACATGGTGGAAAAATGGTGAAATGATGGAATTTGATGGCATGATGGTGGGCCATAGTGGCAAAGCGACCAACAAGTCGATGAGCCAATACCATAAGTGGTATCGCATCGCTCAGAAGGCAGTTTTTCCGAAGGTCTTCCGTGATATGAAACTAGTTAAAACGCACTATGTATCAAGGTAGTTTTGGGTTGTAACATCGTGGAGGGGGTGTTAACACCCAACCATGTTGGTGATGTAAAATGGATCATCAGTCATTAATCTTCCCTCATCTCCATAGTTAGATCATCTCTAAGGTGGTGGACCATGGTGGCAAGGTTGGGGTCTACAGTGCGAGATGGCAGGACCAACATCTGATGTAGGAACAATGTGGGTGAGGCAGTATAGATTGACGTCATAAGTAATATTGCATGGGTATTGAAGAATTTTTGAAGACGATTGTTGGGGATATGAAGCCAGTGAAAACACATAATTTATTAGGGATATTTTGTGATGTCACATTGCATAGGGGGTGTTAACCCTCAAGCATGTTAACGATGGGAAATCGATGCAGGTTGTCAATCTCATGATCATTTCCACCGTTGGATCGAGGAGCATGGAATTTCACACCTCAAAGGGAAAAGGGTGTGGGATGAAACCCACCCATCCCTAGAGACAATGAAATGATTCTAGGTATATGTCTGACAGACAAGGTGGGACCCTTGTCCCATTTGAGGTTATATGTGTGCTAGTTGGGTGGTCGGTATGGGTGTATCCAAAAATTAAAATATTTTATTATTTGTAAAATGTGGAAAAGGTAAAGTAAAGAAGAAAGAGGAGAGAGAGGAGGAGGAGGAAGATGGAGGCTGACGAGGTAAGGCCAAGGTGTCCAAGAGGTTGACATGGAATCACGTCATGGTGTCATGCGGACCCAGAATTCCACATCAACAACCATGTCAGCAAGGATGCCACATAGGAAATTTAATGTCCCCCAACTTAACTGAGGTCCATTACATGAATAAATACTCATAAAAATGAAATTTTCTACCAACTGAATTCTTGTAACTTACCAGCTACAAATCACACATAGATTTAACCATTGACTGATGACATAGTTATAAATTCATCTAACAACATATATTAAAAGAATGAATACATCCAGTAAGAACATAGAAACACACAACATTCATATGAACCATTTACATAGTGGAATATCATCATAAAAGCAACATAAAACTTATCTGTTAATAATTAACCGATTGGCTACGTACGAAGGATGAGCCTCCCAACCTTAAGCATTGTTTTTCATTTTATTTCAATAGTAGGAAACCTCCGAGTTGAGGCTATCTTGGAGCACAATGGGAATACCCATGGTTAATAATTAATAAAGCAAGAAAACCCTTAGACACCAGCCCTTTCTACATCACTTCCTAGTAAGTGAAGTCTCACCTGAGGTATCTAAAGGGGCTACAGGAACCAAGTTTCTATAGTGGGGGGGAATGAGGCATTCAACATACTCATACTATGCACTATCCATTCATCTAATATTTGCACAGTCTTTTTTACTTAACCTTTGTTATCCAATCATTATACCTTGTGTGTGACATTACTTTACTTGACATTCATTCATTTACCAATTACTTCAGTGTGCGACATTATGATAGCATATATGAATAACACATTCAAAATACTAAGCTTTCATCATCACTGCACAATATCAGTGACATATTCATAATACTAACCATATTATTCTGTTCATATCACACACAAAGCATCACATCAAGACATAAGTTTTAACATCGTTCATCCCAATCTTGGCTCCGTCCACAATGGATGGATTCTTATATTATTCATTTATAGTCTTCTTAGAGTTGTGCACTACACTTACAAAAATATAAAACAATAACCATTACTCAAACCTTCCTCAGCCATTCTACTACAGTGCGAACCTCACTCTTAGTCATACCTCAAAAATATTCCTCAAGACTTCTCCAAAACTTGACTAACTAAAAGTAAATCCACACAAAAACTCTCTAACCACACACACGCACTTCCTTCTACCCAAAAACCCATTACAATTTATATCTTTACAATAGGGATAATACCATTACAATGTGGACAAAATGTCTCAAAATTCTAACTACTTTCTTCCTTTTACATGATTATTCTTGAACATGCTCGAACTGCTTTACGCATGCACTTCTCCTTAGCTAAAAATGTCGCGCAATCCATTCTTATGTGATTCCCAAGAATTATCCAAAAATCATGTCCAACAACCCCCCAACACTCACCTATGGCTCGTCCTGAGCTACTCAGGCCTTCTTCCAATTCTCCATGAAATTTTTTAATGTCTCCTTTGCTTTTGTGGCCTACTCCTTTACCTCTATATCCTTCTACAAAATTGTGTCAATTGTTTCGACAATAACTAGAGCCTACATATTCTCGACACTTTCTTCGACTGCTTGTTTGAATATAGCTCGAGTTGCTTCCAAAGCCACTGCCACCATATAGTATTCTTCTTGTAGTACCTAAAGCTATTGAACGTGAGCATGTTTCTCCTCCCTTATCTGATTCATTTCTGAATACAACTTCATGTTCTCATCCATTATCGTTACCACCTATGTTGGTAGTAGTGTACCCATTACTGCTTAGAACTTCTGCACCTTTTCCTGTTTAACCTGTATCTTCTAGGTGATCTCTTGTAGCTCCCCATCTTCGGTTAGTTGTGTCTAAACACCTGTGGTTTCTGCATAAATTTGAGCACATTCTACCTCTATATTATTTAAGCTTTCCACAACTGTGATCACTATATGTTCCCTTTTCTCCCTTTATTTTGGTCGAGTACTCAGTGTCATGCATGCTTCTAAGTTGACTATACATGTGTTAAATCCCTTAATATATCCGCATATCTTTGTTACTTGTTCTTGGATCTAGATCTAGATCCAGGAGCTTGATGGGGCTCAGAAAGGCCTAAAAATAAATGTTCTCAGAATGGCTTCAAAACAGACATGTGCATAGGCCACATCGATGTGAACCCAACGCAACTTGAATAGGCTCAAACAGATGTCATATGCTCCTAATATCACGCTCTGTTCATTTTCCCAAACATGCAAAAAGTCAATGTTGATGTCATCATGCTGACATAACATTGAGACATGTGGAAACACAACATCAGGTTGATTGGGAAAAATATTTGGTCTAATCTCTTTCTGACAAGTGGCACATTTTTTATGGGCAAATGAAGAGGTGCCACATGGCCTAGACGTGGGCTACCATGTGGCATCCTATCATTTGATGGTTGGTTAAAATGTTTTGAAGCTCATGAGATTCGACCCCATGACCTATTGGTAGGAGACAAGTCTTATGGAAAGGAGGATACCATTAATCCACATTGGGACTTGTTTAAAAAAACTCACGTTATATTATATGAAGTGTTTCAAATGTCCAAATGGAGGCAGAAGGGGGCTGGGGCTAAGCCCCAGCCTACGGGCTTATGGATACATATAACCACATGTTTTGAGGGGGATCTCCACTACCACCGGGATACACTCCAAATCAAGCACGCATAATTTAATCACTTGTCCACCATACGTTTCGAGGTTGTGACCACCACCTAGGTGTGCACCTTTAGGGTGCGGTCCTATCCAAATGTAGCATGTGACCTCTATTTAGGGGCTAAGGGCCAACGTGCAACCCTTAGGGGATAGCACTTGGCCATATATTTTTTCCATGTGACCATTCAAAAGGGTGACACCCAGGAAAAGGGTCTTAGACCTTTATTTATGCAGAAGTTGGGTTTTCAACTTTATATTAGTGATTTTGTTGATTTATTCAACTAATATTGGATATTTTTGGCCCTTTTGGGGGGATATTGGGCTATTTTTTAGGCCAGATCTTGGGGGGAAGTTCGGATATGGTTACCAACATTAGATATATATAAGACAAGACTTATTGAGGCCAATAGAGGAGATTCAGAGAAGTTTTTCGCTGAAGATTTGCCAAGCCAAAGCCATTTTTATACAGGGAAGATGTTGAGGAGCACACCTTTGCGGGCCATTTCTGGGAGCTCCGGTCATCCGATTTGAGTGTCGTTTCTTTTGTTGGGTTTTAGATATTTTCTAAGACAAGACAAGATCATTTTTGTAACCTTTTGGCACTACTGTGATGTACTTATTGAGATTTGAACAGAAATAAGAAAGCCTTACCCACTAAGACAAAGGCCTAGAGACGTAGGCAAGATTGTCGAACTCCGTTATCACATTGGTGTTATGGTTTGCTGTTGTTTTATGATTCATTTTAGTTCTATATAGTTTATATGGCTGTGATAATTTCTCATATCTTCTTCCTCTTTCATTAAGCTTACTAATTGGTTAATCAAAACATGCTTAATAACTCAACCATAATCGTTTTACGTGTAAAAGATCATTTCAGATCATTCTTCAATTGAGGCCTCCATCTCTGTCCAAGCCACTAGGAGTTCTTTGTAGACTTGCTTGAATTCTTGTTGCATCCTTTCCACCTTCTATGCGGACTCATCCCATTCCTGCATGACTTTTATGTATTCCATATCCAAGGCTACATTCTATGTCATAACCTTCACCAACTCATTATATGTATTTTTTGTGTGCAAGTTCATCTCTTGCATCATGCTCATCTGCAATTATTGCAATACATATGTCAATAATTGAGATAAGGATAAGTCAATATGACCTAGTTCCCTTGCTTGTTCCCGCATCTCTATTGTGGGGAACTCTACCGCCCCTGTTGCTAACTTGATCAATTTGTGTTCACGTAATATTACTAACAATTGAGAGATTATCGACCTTGCCTCCCCATTATTTGTAGTTCTAGTTGTCTACTCATCCTTTGTCTATCGTACTGGCACAAGCTTTGTTGCTTCTAGCAATTGGTGCAACTCAGCCATTTTATCCTACATATTTTTGTGCATTTATTCCTGTTGGTGTGTCACACACTGAAACACATCATATGTGTCTTCTTTAACTTGATCACCGATCTTTTCCAAGTCTTCCTTTGTTGGGGCTTGGATGGTGACTTCCTTGACAACTTTCTTAGTGGTATGCAGTCCCTGGGGAATATCGACGTTGAGGAGGATGCATCTTGTGTCTCTTCAAGTACATGTGTCATTGTTGTTTTAATACATTATTTCTTTGGCACTGATGTTGAATTTGTTGTTTCCTTGTGTGGTGCCATCTTCCTCTACAACTGTTCTCTACGTACAACTAGGCTCTGCAACTCAATTGTCTATGTGAATTGTAAATGACAATAACTTTTCCTCGTTGACCCTTTTCTTTCTTATATACCTCATTACCAGTTGTTATATTCCCTTGACACCTAAAATTTCTATCTAATCCACTATTTGTTTGCATTCATTCGCTGTCATAATGCTTCATTAACTACGTATATTCGACGAATTATCCATTAGATTCTCCAACCTGTCAAAATATTATTGCCAATCTGTATTAATGGTTACGTGGCACCACTACTTCACTATCATGGTAGCTATTTATTGCATGTCCCATCATGGACTTATTGATGCTTGAATCCTTTAGGACTAAAGTGGCAACCTCATGGGGATACAAATCCCACTACACTTTTATAGAGGTGGTACTCCTCTTTGTTTCAATATTTTTTTGGTATTCTATAAATTTTCAAAATAATTTAGGACTTTGAGAAAGTCTGGTGTGATATTCAAAGAAATATAAAGATTCCAGTAAAAAAAATTTTTTTTTTACAGAGTTCCTGAGAGATGACAAGGAACCTAACACATCACATATTTAAAAAAAGATAAGAAAAATTTCCTCACATCCATCATAGTTAAATTAAATATTTATGAGCACACAAAATAAAATAAAATGGCATGCACTCATACGAGAACTTTAATAGAGTAAACACATGTGCAGATCAAATAAATAAAATGATATATCAATATCAAATATTTTATACTCAAAACTCAGAGTTATAAAACATCGTAAAAAATGATCTTGAAATAGTTCTCTTGGGATTCTCGAAAACTATAGAGTGTGTTACAAAGCTTTTAGATTTAAATGCGTTTGTCCTTAGGACTAGGATTAGGGCTCCCACAGACCAAAAATCAAATATAAACAAGAAGTAAGTTGTGGAAATAATATGGAGGGCGATGACAGAGTAGCAAGACCTGGAAAGAAGATAGGAAGGAGTTAACATAATTCGGTTAAACCTTTCTAGTCAAAGAAGTGGAGTAACTAGATGAAAAACTGATAAAGAAAAAAATATGTGATCAACATAAACTTACTATGATAGTCTCTCTCCGTTCACTTGCTTGCTACTGTCCTTTTATTTTCCTCATTGATGGTTATACAAACCATCTCAACTGTTGCTTCTTGGCCTTCTTTAGTTAATTTATCAATTTCCTTTTTAAACCAATCTTCAATGTAGTTTTTCATTGGTGAAACATTTATTTCATGCATGATTTTGATATTGAATAATTCCCCTTCCAAGTCTCTTAAGTCGTGAGAAATTTTGTTTGTTTCCTCCTCAATATCTTGATTTATCATATAATAATCAACCAACCAATTATCTATCTCTTCTTCATTATATTCAATTATGCCATACAATTTATCAGTTGATAACCCCTTTAATATCTCAACTTGTTCATCAACTTGTTCCTTTTTCATAAATATTGAATTGAGAGTTAATTTAGGGTCTTGTACCTCATCAATACTTCCTATTAGATCTATATCTGTGAGTATTTTGAACAATTGTTTTGTTTTTACTATGGTTTCGATGCATATTTGGATAATGTTATTCAAATTGTTGATCTTTTCTTTCCAACAAACATTCACTTATTTAATTTGACTTAGAGAAGGAATATCCTCTTCTCTTATTTTCAATTTTTTCATGTTTGAGACTTATATTCTGAATGGAAAGACAACATCAACGTAGAAACCTTCTTCATTCTTTAAATCAACTTGTAGATACTCATGAAAAGGATGTTCCCTTGATCTGAAAGAAACAATATTTTTTGATACCTCCCATGCTTTTGTTATTAGTGACATTCTCTTTTTAATGTTTTTATCTACATAACTTCATACTGTTGTGAGTAAACTAGAAGATCATTTTAACTTAATAGTAGGTGTAGTTGGTTTAACCATTGACAAAGGACTTGTCAGGATTGGAAGAGGCATTAAGGAATTTTCCAATTCTCTGATGCTTTCTTTTCACTTATCATTTTTATCTTCCAAATCATCAATAGAATCGTCAAGAGCATCCCCAGTTTCCCTCTGGATTTTGGAAATTTGGGACGGTCGCATGTCCTTCAGGTCAATCTCTGAGCGGGACTTTCCCTTTTTATTGTACTCGTCACTTATTTACACAATCAACTTTTTAGACTCTATCAAAAACAATACTTTGAAAAGTGAAGGATTCTTCTTCACTAAAGGTCTCATTTCTAATGAATTCCAATAAAGAATTTTGTTGAGCCATATTTTCTAGCTATTCTATTGCGGGAAATATTTTCTCAATATCTACTTCTATCTCCATGTCCTCTAGAGAAAAGATTTGGATTTCATTTTCTATAAGATTATCCTCTTCCTCTTGCACTAAATTCTTCCTTTTCTTTCTCATGGGGAGCTTATGTGAACTCTCAATTTTCCCAGGGGGGGGATTCTTTTCTTCCCCTCCACTTGAACTATTGTTGATAACCTTTTTAACTAGGTGGGTCATTGGAGCATTGATTCAGGATGTGGCATTCTTGGGAGTAACAACTGGAGATTGAACACTTATTTCACTAGGACCTTTTCCCTTTTTCTTATAAAAATCATTACTATTGAGTAATGTTTCTAGGTCACCAACATCATATACATGAGTACTTTGGTTGTTACCTTCTTCTTCTTCATTCAAGATAGTCTGGATGAAAGAGTTATTAAATACCACTGAAAGCATATGTCCTACAAAGATTTTGTTTGGATCAAAGACTTTTATCTTTTCAGCATACTTTAAATTCACATTGTTGAAATTATTTGCAAACTCACCAAATTTTGTTTATATTTATGAACATGAAATCTCCAATCTTCCATGGCAGGGGAATAAATTGATTTTTCCTTTTTTCATGGAAAAAATATAGCCAGAAGTTATATTTCCTTGCCACCTCTATAATAAATAGTTTTTTAGATACATGATATGGGAGAAAAGAAAGATCTTTTTTTAGTATAATATCCTTATGACACATTGATTCTCAACTTATTCTATTGTTCCTTTTTTCTCTAAGAATATGTTAGCTTGGTCATATATCCTTGAAGTATTTTCTCCCAACAACAACCTTTTGAAGACTGAAACAAAATCATTATAAACTTCATAAACATACAGAGGGGTGTTATGTCTCCATAGTGCCTGATACCAAAAGGTAACTGGATCTATTTCATGATTCACCCTCTTACTTATGGTTAAGTTTGGGAATTGACAACAATACACAATAACAAATATCAAATAAGAAGCCATAAATAATTTTTATCCTTTTTATAGTGTGATAACTGGGACAAGATTTTGATAGAAATCATTTTTCCCTAGTCAAATATGGCATGTTCTCACACTGTAAAATACATAATATATAAAATCATGTGAGAGATAGAAGTAGTTCTTTCCTAACCTTTCAACCTGGTAAACAACCATGCAATTTCTCGATAGGGAATTTTAAAAGACTCAACCTGAATTATGGTTATGTATTCTAGGATAGATGCAAGATTCTCCAAATATTCAGGTAGGAGTTCAAGCCCATTGTTATGTTTGTTCAAAAAATCCCTACAGTCTTCTCCTTCGAAAGTAAGTGTCGGCTCTGGAAGCTTCAACATCTTGTCAAAAAATTGTTGTGAAAGGGAAATCAGAGAATGATCTTGGAGTTGTATAATTATTTGACTTGGAACATACTTGTACACACACCATGAAACAATTTCTTTACAATCAAAAACCTCAGGAACACACCCAGTGCGAGTGATTCTATATGCCCAAATTACGTCTTTATGTGGAGGAGGAGAGGAATAATATGAATATGTTCTTGACCACTGGAAGTTTTGGTCTTCATGACCAAATATATTTAAAGTATCACCAAAAAAATGTTGTCTATCTAATATTTCCATAGGTTGACGAGAGTATTTATTCATCTGGATAATAACCTCAAATAAATATTTTTGGAGAGATGATGATAATTTAATCCCTTGGAAAATGGAGATTTAATGCAATTTAATGAGTAATTCCTCGAGCCTTTCTCCATTAATGATGATCTTTTTGGAGCTTGCACAACAATTTTTAGCATTAAACAAAACTTAATTCATATTAGGAAAATCAAGAGAATGGAGGGGAAGGACGAGAGTGAGTTTGAATATGGATATTTTCATGAACCCGCCAACCCGTGGTTATGGATGATCAAAAATATGTTAAGTGTAGAAAGGCGGTTGATCAGACTTGCATGCAGAAGGAATAAAATACTTTGGGGCTTGGCACCCACAAAAAACATGATGGTCAAAATGTAGATCATGGAACTTGGGGTGAAAATTGAAGATCACATAACTTGGATGATGAAGGCTTGAACCCACAAACCTGCGAAATTGAAAAAATGGCTAAGTGTAGCAATGAACTTATGACATAGGAAAGTGGATGGAGATGAAGGTTTTCCAATGCGCCAACCTGCAAACCCAACGATAACTGAAATATGACTAAGTATGGTAACTATAAAGGGAGAGAATAAAGGATAAAAGAAAGAGGAAAAGAAGGGGAGGTGTAGAAGAGGGGAAAAGATGGAAAAAAAAAATTGGAAGATAGAATAGGGAAGGAAAACTTGGAAACATGAAATGATCTCAACAACTATCTCCAACTATGGGATGATAACCCTCTGTGGGTTATCAACAATCCAAAATATTCATGAACAGGTGCTTCCATCCATTGGGCTATGGAGTCAAAAGGTAAGGATATACAAACTAGGTAAAAGAAAAATTATGTACAAGGAAATGAGAAAATTTCAGGTGAAGAAACCTTTCAAATGTTACCCATTAATAAGAAGAATTAACATTTTACCCTTCATATCTTTGAGAATATAAGAATTAAAACCAAGGATCTTTTCAATGATGTATGGTCCAACCTTTTATCACATGAAGTTGTTCAGGGTCGTAGGTGACAACCATAAGTGGGGGAAAACAGGCTGTGCAGTTTTCAGCAGCAAAGATACCCCCCGTGAAGTTTAGTTTAGTGCCACCTCTAAACGTGGTTGGAAGGATTCCATAGTTGGCATGCGAGTAAAACTTTAGCGGGGGCACTCAAATAGGAGGTGTGCCCAGATTGCATATCGAAATCAGATCATAGGTCACCAATCATTTTGGTGCCACAAGATTCATGGGTGTTAAAATCCAAAGGTGTGCCGAAATCCAAACCGCGGTATTGCAGGGAGGCTACGTGGTGGAAGATGATTCATTTAGAGCCCGAAAGTGGTGTGGCTCCAAACCACTTTCGACGACGCCAAAATTACTTGCGAGTATTGTTGGGCTCAAGATATGATCAATTCTATGACAATTATTATACATTTTTGCCGAATGTATATATGTGATTTTCATCTTTTGAAGGAGCTTTTTGAAGAATTTCATGATAAAACAGTATGATCGATGTAAGGTGCGTGTAATTCATGTTTTATGATTAAATCAAGTTTAATTCATTATGTTTTATGGTTTCCAAGAGTTAATTCATGTTTTTCTGTTATTACAGGGCAAAACGCACCATGTTTCTAGTTCCGACACTCGTTCTGGCACTCGTTCCAGCACTCGTTTCGACACTTGATCCGACACTTGTTCCAGCACCCAGTATTGCACAAAAACGCAAGGTGAGTTGGCGGTTATGGTATTGGCATCCGATGATGGACAAATCGGGCACATGGGCTTTGTTTATCATCGCCCCCTCTCGCTACTAAGCTCAAGACAACTCGATTTCAGTTGTCCAAAGATGACGATTATTGGCTTCCCCCGTTTTGTTAGTTATGGCATCATTTATTGTATTTTACCGAAATTAGAAGTGGTTTGAACCTCCTGTGGTCGACCACTTGGCATGTAAACATTATAAATACCACTAGGATGATCAAAAGATTGTTAAGGAAGTAGAAGAGCCATTAGATTAAAGACAAATTCGTTTTTCTCTGGTTTTGAGTTTTTACATTGCCAGAATTATGCAATAACTGGGTTTTTGGATTTTTATGGTGAATTTGGCCTGCTGAGTTATTGGTGTGCTTTTAGAGAGTGACCACAACTTTCTGGGGGGCCCACCAGTAGTCTGGTTACTATCTTTGTGTTGTTTATTCATTTCATAGTTTTTCTCTCTTTATTTTCCTGTACATGCATTTTTCTTTTGTTATTTAACTTGATGTTGTAGTTTAAATTAATTTAACTATCTTTTTGCAGGTTAGTATGAAGGCTTGTGCTAACATGAATTGATCTTGTAGTTAGGAACGAATCTGTAGATCCCTAGACTAACCTCATGTGTATTTAGATATTAGATTACGTTTTCATTTATAATTGTAGAATCAAGTTTAAAACAGAGTTTTACTTAGAATAGAACATAGTTTTTAATTGTGTTTTCTTTGACAAGGGTTTGATGGATGGATAGAATTGATTTCAGTTTTTAATCATACCTTGCTTATTTCATTTTTATGTAGAATTGGCTTAGCTAGTTGTTGGTTAATGTAATTGTTAGTTTACTTTTAATTTCTTGTTTTAAGCATTTCTTTCTTGCAGTTTGAATTGTTAGAATAGATGTAGTATAGTTTCATTTAAGTAATTTCCTTTCCTAGGATTAAAATGCAATTGAATTTCTTAGTTAATGGTTGAATCTAGTTTTTCTTATGTAGTATAGAAGTATAAATGATGATCTCGTTATGTTTTGATGGTTCATATATGAATATGTAGGGTATTTAACATTGTTCTCATGGCTAAACTCTCATTGGATTGTTTAATCCATAGCTTTCACTTTGCCATTGAGATTAGTGTTAAGCTCATACCACTGGAATTATCCTTTGTTGTCAAAGTGCCAATGAGATATCATCCAACACCGAATACATTCACACAACCGCCAACATTATATTTGAATTGTCATAGGTTAAAGATAGTTTCTTGCTTTCATAGCTTAGAAAATAGTGTTATTGCTGCTGTAGGATAGATAGAGTTTGCTTTGATAGATTAGATAGTAGTTTGCTTATCATACATTAAGAATTAGTTATTAATCTTTCTTTCTTTCAATAGAATAGATTTAATTTCATGCATTGCATTGAGTATTTATATTTCCTTTCATGCATTAGAAATAGTTTTGCATTAGGCATTTAGCCCACTTGCCTCTTAGGCTAGATAGTTGTTCAATGAGAAGTTTTGCTTGCAGTATTTAGTTGCCTTTGCTTACTTGTCTTTTGATTTAGTAGGTTAGTTAGGTTCATTTTCTTACTTGTCCTTTTCTTTAGTAGGTTAGTTAGGTTTCTTTGCTTACTTGTCTATTTTCTTTAATAGGTTAGATAGGTGCTTTTGCTTACGTGCTTATTTATTTTCTTTCATAGGGTAGTTGCTCATTGGATGTAGGTTGGAAAGTTAAATAAGTTTGCTTTTGTCATTTGCTTATTATGCTTAGTAGTTTGCTTTTGCTTATTGTTGAACTAGTTTTCTTTACATAGGGTTTTACTTGCTTTCTTAGGAACCATCCATCGATCCTTGGCCCAAAAGTACTTAGGTTACCTAGTTTCATTTTTCTTAGTAGGGTTTTCTCATTGGATAGCTTGGCTTGAGTAGATTAGCCTTAGATACCTGCCTTCCTTAGTTAGACTATACTCCTACCAACCTTCTACCCTTGGCATATATTTTGCTACAACTCTAAGTTTACTTACCCTGGGTTGACAATTTAATTGAGGGTTTTTACTGTGTTTTTAGTGCATATAGGACACCCATAATTTTTGGCGCCGTTGTCGGGGAGTTGTCTCAAGGTAGGAAGAAGTTAAGAAATAGATCATTACTGGACCTTATCATTAGATTGGTGGCAGGGGAACTTTAAGACGAGAGGTAAGAACTTGTGCATCTGCTATAGTAGGTTCCCCCAAACCCAATGGTAGTTTTTCTTTTTTCTTTCTTTCATGAATAGACGTAGAGATCCAAAAGGTAGATACATTAAATCTAAATCAGTTCTTTTAAACAAGGTTCCTTCTGACCTTTTTTGGGGAAGGAACATTCCACTCATAAGCTTCGTAGACCAATACCGAAAAACAAGAGCTAACTCAACCCAAAGAGCTAAAGAAGTCTCTAAAAGATACTAAAACAGGGAGCACTATAGAATAAGAAATGGAAGCATCAATAATAGTGGGATAGGAGGTAGGACCACTCGAGCCTTCCACTGAACCAAACAATACAACCTTTGTTTTCTTACCAACATCAGGAGATCCTAACTTTGTAGACATCATCTTTGTGTGAACCATTTTTTATCAAATGACAAGATGAATTTAGAAGAGACCATTAGCCTGAGGGAACTTTCTCAAATCCTAGAAGCGGTCGGGATTTGTTCTTTTCAGGAAGAACGCATCTTGATAATAGCCAAGAACTTGTCTACCTCTCCAAAAATATTAGAAGAATCAAGCCCCTGTGAGATACAAAATTATTTCCCTTTCCAAAATGCGAAGGAAACTAAGAAATTATGGACTACACCTAGGGGAGAGCAATCATTAAGACCTGAGATTGAGGAGTTCTCAACATCCATCTCATTAGATCCTTTATGCACTTCAAAAATCAATCATCTAGAAGAAGGGGATCTGCATAGCATGATGAAGGAGAGCATAGAAACTACTGTTGATAAACATCATGATTACATTGAAATTTGGTTTCAAGAGGTCATCAGACCATAATACTATTCTCTTCTTCAATACCTTATGATGCCCAGACAAGTAGGTTGGTTGGTTCTTCATATCCAGGTAATCACTGCGGTAAATTTTTCATACATGGATATGAGTTTTTTTCTTATCTTGCTCTACACATGATTACATTTGAAGAGTTCTTACACTTGAATAAATATTTTCCCTTTCTTTTTAGGTAGGGTAGGAGAGTAAATAAAAGCTGCATATTGTTAGTTTAGCTTAGAGTCTAATGCAGCCTCGTTTTACACTTTTTTTTTTAAGAACTATGAGATACATGTTCCTATGAATTGATCTCATTGATATCATTAGTTTATTATATTTTAGAGTGTGGTTTTTGCAAATAGTTTTAGAGATCTCTATAGGTATTTATCTCACAAGGAGTAGACAGTTCAAGGAAATATAAAAGAAGAATTTTTCTTCAAAACATTGTTACACTTGAACCCTGTTGTCTGCTAAACATCAAATGAATAATGAGTTGTTGTAATTAGCCATGTTTTTGAAAAGACTTTCATATTCTTGTTCTTAAGGCATTCCAAAGAAGTTGCTCTTGAAAGTCTTCACCACTGTATAAGGAAGTGACACCATAACCATCAAGCTTAAAGTTATCTTGTATAGTTTTTCCAAGAAACCTAAGTAAGTGAGTCAAGTGTCTTTATCAAAGAGTAACAAGGAGGTCTAATTAGCGGTTAATCATGGAAACATCACAATAACTACAAAGGAAGAAAGTAAGTTGAGCCTAGAGATACCTCTCTGTTCTTTCTCAATGGTACCATCCACTACACACTAAATAGCTTGATTATATCATATCTTTAGATAGGCCATGTCCGCTTATGTACCCCTTACATCGAGACAATCACTAAATAATATAATGGAAAGTCATCCTCTAACATAAATACCATCCCAATTGAAAAAAAAAAGAGAAAGAAAAAGTCACTTTCAGAGTTGTTCCCCCATCTTCTTGCATAAGAAATCTTATATTAAAATCTTAAAGGATGGAGGGCCAGTCTCTAAGGGTTTAAGAGGCTAACCCACCGGGATACTGAAGAGGTTTGCTGGAAACGGGTACCGGCTTGTGGTATGACTAGGTAAACCCGCCAAAGTACTGAACAAGCTTGCTGGCAGTGGGGCATTCTACCTAGCGAGGATGGTAATCTGCCAAAAATAAATAATAAATTTAAACTTGTCCTGATGTACGACATTACTTGCAGACAAAGATGACATGAAGTATGTGTGGTCAAGCTAAGGTTAATGAATCTCATACACTTTCCATTGGGAAATAACTCTAAGACTATCTTGAAACTCTCGTGCCTATCTATTCTTATCTATATATAGGATCTCTTATCCTATAGGTGAGGCCATCTTCTAACTATCTCGTTAGACCAATTTGAGAACTTTTTCTTTACACTTTACAAACTATGAATCTTCGTCTATCAGGAGAACTAACTGGTTTCCTATATTTTTTATTGTGAGGTGTCATAATACTTAGGTGTGGGGGAGGGGTTCATGAGTTGACAAATGATAACATTGCCTAGAAGAAATAAATCTTTGTAAAAATTCATGTATTGTTTTCATGATACAGGTTATTACAACAACAGTCATTTTATTTTGAAATGCTAAACTCCTGTGTGCTATAAATTCCTTTATATGTCCTTCACAGACCACTCCGTTGGTTTATTTTTATTTTAGGTTGTTCATTATAGGTTTGACATTACATATGCAAGTGGATTGAGTGAGCATGGTGGAAAAATCAACAATGGAACACTCTTAGCCTGCCTCAACTCCTATTCACTATGTTCGTGGCCTCTGAGGAATAAATTGACTCAGCCACAAAGATCCCAAGAATTGGAGACCACTGATTTAAACACCACGAGTCTCCAAGAGCAAGCTATAACAAGGTTTTCAAAACCGAATTTCAGAACATCTCTGGAGCTAAGGGATACTCCAAGGAGTGGATAAAAGAGGAGCTAATCAACCCTCTCATAGTCATCACCAGATTGATTACATGTAAAGGTAGATATTTTCTCTTTAAAGCTTGTCACTTTCGATTATTATCTCACTTTCAGTTCAACAAGCCATTGAATTTCCCATTTTACTTCTTAAAGAGTCTTGAGAGGCTGTAACCAATCCCCAAGAAGCCTATTTCTAACCCCCCTCTAAAAACTGTAAAGACCAAGAAGCCTATTTCTAATTAATGGCATGAGGACGTGCCATATATTCAGTCAAGGGGGATTTTTCTGAGCTAAAAAAATGATAAGCATTGCCCATTTGTATAGCAAACCCATGAGAAGAGGAAGTAGGATTTCTGTCAAAATTATGTCATACTGTCCTTTTACAAAGTCTTGGGATATTATATCAACAGTTGTTTGTATTGGTATGATAAATTATATACTTCTGACATCATTATGTGTGTTATAAGCTCATGTGCGTTTTTATGTTTATGCTATAGAAGATTGCTTATACTTAACTACTCTGTGTGACAAATACAGAACGATTACAACTGCTAAATACTTATTGTCATCTGTATTCCAAGCTTATGAAAAGAGGATCAATTGTTTGAATTGTTACATATTAATGATAGACAATAAAAATTCTCCTATTCACCATGCCTACCAGTACAAACCAAGCCTTTTGTTAGTATTTGTCAGTTCTGTCAGTCACCAGTGATCAAATTTACTCTTTCATGTGATTGATAGCATTATTAGGTCAAATTGTTATGTTTTCAAAATAAAATTCTCAAATAAAATTTGACATATCTTGGTTGTAAAATTTTCATTTGCGTGTCTAGGTGTCAATACTACTCCCTCCACTCATCCAAGATCATAAATCTTCATCATGGTCATATCATTATTCCTTGTCATAAATTTACAGATAATTGTCTTCATCAAAGTTCTACTTCGAAATTGGTTTCTGAATTAAGGAAAATGAATTTGTAAAAAGTGAAAGAGGTTTTTTTCAATAATATACCAATAAAAAAAAAACCTCCTTCAGTTTATGCACAGGTTTTATCATTTGAGAGAAATTCCCCAAATACAGTCACTATAGGAGGGTTTCTGCACATTTGGACAGTTTGACTTCAAGTCATTTTTTCAGAGGATTGGAGAAGGCATTTGTAGTTCTTTATGGTTCCATTGTGTATAAGACATCATAAAATTTCCACCCATAACACTTTCAGCCCAAAAATCCTCTGGGAAGGCCTCCAAAATTCCTATCAAAGACCACATTGCATTTCTGATAAGAGCATGCTGCGCTTCTACAAATTTTGAGTAATCAACTTCAAGATGGGATTATGAGCCAATGAGAAAGTAATTTTAAAACCTGTAGGAGGTTTTTGTTCCTAACATACCAAAACACAATAACCTCTCTCCGTTTTTGAATATACTTTATGGTTTGGGATACATTCTATCATCTTATAGGCCTATGCTTTTAGAAAATAAAACACTTTGTTTTCTTCATGTTTTAGCCATATTTTCTTTTTGTGTTTTCCTAACAACAGGGAAGGAATTTTTGAAAATCAAGAGAGGTTTTTATCAAGGCCATATTAAAAAACAATAATCTCTCTCAGTTTCTAAATATATGTTATGGTTTTGGATATATTCAATTCTCTTAGAGGCCTAGTTTTTCAGGAAATAAAACACTTTGCTTTTCCTGTTTTAGTCATGTTTTCTTGGTGTGTTTGCCTAACAACTGAAAGTGAATTTTTGAAAACCAAGAGAGGTTTTTGTCAAGGAAATATTAAAAAAAAAAAAAATCTCTCAGTTTTTACACAGGTTTTATTGTCTTGTATTTACAGGTGTCACTTTGATACCTATGTTTCACAAGTTCGCCAGGCCAAAATGGTTGCGCTTATGGGAAGTCACTTTGGGAACTAATTTTGCAGAGGTAAAATTGTTGCTTTGCATGGTTTAAAGGATCAAGGGTATAATATAAATCTCAAGGCTTCCTCACATGTCATCAACAACCTTCAAAAACTCCAAACCCTCCAGTTCAAACTTAGAGAGCATGAAACACTAAGTTGTCATTTACGCCATGATAACGTTGTCCTACAAGCCAAGATCAAGGATGATTTTAAGGATGGACATTTATTTTAAAATGTAGAAACCTTGGAAAATCTAACTAATTATTCATATGTCAACTATAAATGTTTGGCGATATTTTTGTAAAAATATTCAAATTTCTAAGTATTTTATATAGTTTTAATAAATTTTTGGCGATTTTTAAGGTAAAATAATTTTATGCTATAGAATTTGGGCGAATCATTTTTAAAATAACGAATCTCGTTTTTGGAAAAAACATGGAAAATTAGTCAATGAGCGAAATTTAGCCCCTAAAATCATCCCTGGCCAAGATGAATTCTTTGCAGCATTAGGTAGATGATATTACTTCCACCAATAATAGTCTGTGGATGCAATTGAAACACCACAAAAATCCTAAGTCAAAATCCACTAGGCAAGAGGGAGAAGCTTCTATAGCTAATCCACCCCCTCCTTTGCAAGTTTAGTCATAAAGGGCAATCTCTTTTTGTTTGCAATGGGACATGCAAAATCTTAGGTGTGGGGGTAATGTTGGGCCCGAGATATGATCAATTCTATGACAATTATTATACACCTTTTCCAAATGTATATATGTGTTTTTCATCTTTTGAAGGAGCTTTTTGAAGAATTTCATGATAAAATGGTATGATCAGCATAAGGTACGTGTAATTCGTGTTTTATGATTAAATCAAGTTTAATTCATCATGTTTTATGGTTTCCAAGAGTTAGTTCGTGTTTTTCTGTTGTTACAGGGAAAAATGCACCATGTTTCTAGTTTCGGCACTCGTTCCAGCACTCGTTTCGACACTTGATCCGACACTCATTCCAACACCCAGTATTGCACAAAAATGCAAGGCGAGTTGGTGGTTATGTTATTGGCGGCTAGTGATGGACAAATTGGGCACATGGGTTTTGTTTATCACCGCCCCCTCCAACTACTAAGCTCAAGACAACTCGATTTCAGTTGTCCAAAGGGGGCGATTATTGGCTTGGTCTGTTTTGTTAGTTATGGCATCATTTATTGCATTTTGCTGAAATTAGAAGTGGTTTGAACCTCCTGTGGTTGACCACTTGGCATGTAAACATTATAAATATCACTAGGATGATCAAAAGATTGTTAAGCAACTAGAAGAGCCATTAGAGTAGAGACAAATTCGTTTTTCTCTGTTTTTGAGTTTTTACATTGCTAGAATTATGCCAGAACTGCGTGTTTGGATTTTTATGGTGAATTTGGCTAGCTGAGTTCGTGGTGTACTTTTAGAGAGTGACCACGACTTGCTGGGGGGCCCACCAATAGTCTGGTTACTGTCTTTGTGTTGTTTATTCATTTCATAGTTTTGTTCTCTTTATTTTCCTGTACATGCATTTTTCTTTTGTTATTTAACTTGTTGTTGTAGTTTAAATTAATTTAACTCTCTTTTTGCAAGTTAGTATGAAGGCTTGTGCTAACATGAATTGATCTTGTATTTAGGAATGGATCTGCAAATCCCTAGACTAACCCCATGTGTATTTAGATATTAGATTACGTTTTCATTTATAATTGTAGAATCGAGTTTAAAACAGAGTTTTAATTAGAATAAAAAAGAGTTTTTAATTGGGTTTTCTTTGACAAGGGTTTGATGGATGGATATAATTGATTTCGGTTTTTAATCATAGCTTTCTTATTTCATTTTTATTTTGAATTGGCTTAGCTAGTTGTTGGTTAATGTAATTGTTAGTTTACTTTTAATTTCTTGTTTTAAGCATTTCTTTCTTGCAGTTTGAATTGTTAGAATAGATGTAGTATACTTTCATTTATGTAATTTCCTTTCCTAGGATTAAAATGCAATTGAATTTCTTAGTTAATGGTTGAATCTAGTTTTTCTTATGTAGTATAGAAGTATAAATGTTGATCTCCTTATGTTGTTGATGGTTCATATATGAATATGCAGGGTATTTAACATTGTTTTGTCATGGCTAAACTCTCATTGGATTGTTTAATCCATAACTTTCACTTTGCCATTGAGATTAGTGTTGAGCTCCTACCACTGGAATTATTCTTTGTTGTCAAAGTGTCATTGAGATATCATCCGACACCGAAGACATTCACACAACCACCAACATTATATTTGAATTGTCATAGGTTAAAGATAGTTTCTTGCTTTCATAGCTTAGAAAATAGTTTTTTTGTTGCTGTAGGATAGATAGAGTTTGCTTTGATAGATTAGATAGTAGTTTGTTTATCATAGATTAAGAATTAGTTGTTAATATCTCTTTCTTTCAATAGAATAGATTTTCTTTCATGCATTGCATTGAGCATTTATATTTCCTTTCACGCATTAGAAATAGTTTTGTATTCGGCATTTAGTCCACTTGCCTCTTAGGCTAGATAGTTGTTCAATGAGAAGTTTTTCTTGCAGTAGTAAGTTGGCTTTGCTTACTTGTCTTTTTCTTTAGTAGGTTAGTTAGGTTCCTTTTCTTATTTGTCCTTTGCTTTAGTAGGTTAGTTAGGTGTCTTTGCTTACTTGTCTATTTGCTTTAATAGGTTAGATAGGTGATTTTTCTTACTTGCTTATTTATTTTCTTTCATAGGGTAGTTGCTCATTACATGTAGGTTGGCAAGTTAAAGAAGTTTGCTTTTGTCATTTTCTTATTATGCTTAGTAGTTTGCTTTTGCTTATTGTTGAACTAGTTTGTTTTACATAGGGTTTTACCTACTTTCTTAGGAACCATCCATCGATCCTTGGCCCAAAAGTGCTTAGGTTACCTAGTTTCATTTTTCTTAGTAGGGTTTGCTCATTAGATAGATTTGCTTGAGTAGATTAGCCTTAGATACCTGCCTTCCTTAGTTAGACTATTCTCCTACCAACCTTCTACCTTTGGCATATATTTTGCTACAACTCTAAGTTTATTTACCCTGGGTTGACAATTTAATTGAGGGTTTTTACTGTGTTTTTAGTGCATATAGAACACCCATCAAGTATAATGTCATATCCAACAACAACATGTGGTCACCCGCTATTCAACAACTAGGAACTAAAACCTCATCTCAGTCCATAAATAGAAAGCATGGAAGTTATGGCCAAGGAGACAAAATTGTCAGCCCGAGGTACCACGATGGAAGGTTTCTTCTTGCAGACCCATACTAATATGAGCTTGCATCTGACATGAGGAAACATGCACAGTCTGACAGAAGGATGCACATGCAAAAATCCTTGGATGGTATGGCAAGATGACTCTCCTATCGTTTTTCACTAATTTGAGTATAAATAGATCAGTTCAAGATATTGTTATGGTCGTAGAATAGTTGAGCAAAGCTCCCTATTTTGTAATATTTTGATATCAGAGATTTTCTCTGGTTATGTATGAGACCTAAGACTTTCTCATTAATAGAAGTCAACTTCTTTGATCATCTTGGTTACTGTTGTGTTGAAACACTCGTGCATAGATGATCCAAACAAGGTGTTGTAGTTGTCTTGTAATGGAAGTTTGATTATAATGTTGTTGTGACTTGTTTCAATACTCTCCTTCATTGTCTTGTTTCCTCTTATGATGAAATGCTTGTGCATGGATGATCTAGACATTTTATTATAGTTGTATTGTAATGGAGGTTTGATTATAATACTGCTATGATATATTTCAGTATCTTTAACTTGATTTCAAGAGTGCTCTTATGCCTAAGTTTTTCTTCAACAAGTTGCTTGAAGTCCGGATGCTCATGGCAGACTTTTCCACCTTTCTCACTAAGTCTTCCCCCTTATCACTTTTAACCTTAAACCATTGACTAAAGTTAATGAGTACCTCATTTCCCTGTGCATTGCTTGTCCAGTTTCTATGTTAAAACATTCTTGTACCAAGCTTTGTCCATTTGACCTCCACTCATAAAACTACCTCCAAAAACATTTTGATGGGTATTGGGCTTATCCTCTTGCAATCTGAGGGTGAATCTCAATGCTAACATTCTTGGCATCGTTTTCAGGGAATGAATTGAATAAATTTCCCTCAGATTGAATGACAAAGAAATTTTGATTCTGAAGGTGCATCAAAAATCAATACTGTGAAGATTTTAACTTGCACCTGACGACTCCACTATTTCAGTTGTGGCTCCTAAAGGAAGACACATGAGGTCTTCTCCACAGTTTCCTCTAGAAACACCTGAATCTGAGCTAGAGAAGATTATCAAGAAAGGAAAGACCCCTCAAGAAGTACTTTCAGCTGCCACACCAAGTGACTTTGGTAATTTACAAACTTCTTCTTTTAAAGCTCCAGTATCTGCATCAAATTCTCCTTTTCTACCATCTTCTAGAGTTTCCAAAAGTTTATATTTTGAAAGATTCCCTGTTGAATTATCTCCTTCTAGGCCCCAACTAGAGGAAATTTTTGAAACCCCTGTTTCCCATGATATTGTAAATTAGTTTAGACTTGGGAGCTTAGAAGATTTTCCCACTTTGGGTTTTCTGACTCGTCCTCCTATTAAAGTTGTTGTATCTAAAGAGGGGGGAAATTATTTTCCCTTGAACCCCATATCATTCTCCTCCAACACTCAGTCATTTCCCCTTTCCCCTAGAAATAGAGCTGCAGTCCTACCTGTCCAAACTCCATCTCCCCCTTGTTCTCCTACAATTCACATCCAAATGGTAGGTGCTAATATTCCTAGAAATAGGATGGATGCCATAGTGACTGCTAGATATGCCCCCTTGTTTTACCATAGCCTATGAATGCTCTCCCAGCTGGAGACTACCTTAAGTACATGCCCAAGTTCATAGGGGAGGAAGACATAACTGCAAAAGAACACCTTTCAACTTTTTATACTTATGCAGATAAACATAACATTGAAAATGAAGATGTGTGTATGAGAGTTTTTGTACAGAGCCTTGATGGTGAGGCTAGGAAATGGTTTAGGGGATTAACTCCTGGATCTATTATTGGAATTGAATCTCTGGATGATTCATTCCTAAGGCATTAGGGTTATAAAAAAGATTTTCTTTATTACATTACATAATTTGGGTCACTTAAGAGGAAATAGGGGGAATCTGTTTTAGACTTCTCAAAAATATTTAATAAGATGTACAATAATATTCCCACTAAAATAAATCCTATAGAAACCTCTTCCAAGATTACTTATGCTAGTGGTTTTGACCCTGAGTTTTTCTCCATGTTGAGAGAAAGAAGAGCTACCTCTTTAGCCCATATGAAACATGCAACCCTTGAAGTAGAATCTAATATATTGGCAGCTGACAAACTTAGGAGTAAATATGATAGAGACAGAAGAAAAGGTAGGGTTTAAGCTTCAACCTTTGATTCCTTTGCTTCCCACCCTCAAGTGGATGAGTTAACAAACTGGTAAAATCAATTTCTGCAGAAATGGAGAAAATGAAACTTGAAGGAAAGACGAGCTATAGGAACCCCCAGAATGCTGATAATAGGAGTAATTTCAGAATACCGAATAATGCCCCTTAGATCATCCAAAGATATCAAAGAAATAGGGATAGGGATGATAAAAAAATCCAAGCCCTTCCCCAAAATACCCTGGTTACCAATGAAGAAGGGGAGAAAGAAGATGATGAACCTGAAATCTATTGTCTTGGTGACACCTCTTCATCTCCTCATTTCACCCAATCTACATATGAAGAGTCTCTCATGGGTATCCAACTAAATGAGTAGAGAAAAGGGGAAAGGACCAATGGCAATCAAAATATATACAACCTAAGGTCCAAGAAGAAAGAGGGAAATCCTGACATTCCAGATCAACCTACTAGAGCAGAGAATCATGCTAAGGTTGTGGCAACTAGCAACAAAGAAAAAGAGGCACAAAACACCTAGGCACTGGTTAAGATCCCTACCCTAGAAGTTAAGGAGATTCTGAAGCCTCCCTCCCCTTTTATCTTTGAGAATGAGATTCAAAATATTAAAATTGTTAAGAACGAATTATCAATATAGAATAGAAAAGCCTCAGAATAAGTACTCAATGCCTTGAAAAAGAAATAATTTCAAATAATAAGCCTCTTTGAGAGGGAAAACTCCTTTTACCCCACATAAATGTTCAAGTACAATATGAATCCAATTGAAAATGTCTCCTTGGTATATATAGGAGACTAGGAGGTATAATTACAACTAATGGAATAAAGCCAACATAAATAAAATAACATTACTAATGTAATATGCCCCAATTAAGGGGTANGTTGTCCGCAATGCTTGAGTAACTCTGGATGCTTCTGTATAAAAGAATCATCTTCCCAAGTGGAATCTTCATCTAGTAGTTTCCTCCATTTAATGAGATACTTTGAAATGGATCTATTCCTCAGCTGGAAAATTCTTGTGTGAGTGATGGCTTCAGGCTCCAATATGATTTCACCTTCCTTGTCAAGTTCTGGAAATATAGTTTGAACTGGGATCTTGTCACCTCTAACCTTGTTTAAGCATGAAACTTGTAAAACTGGGTGTACTCGTGAAGATGCAGGCAACTCCAATTTGTATTCCATAGTACCAATCTTCTACAACACCTTATAAGGGCCATAGTACTTTGGTGATAATTTATTATCCTTCTTGGCTTGCTTGAGGGACATCTGTTTGTATGGTTGTAGTCTTAAAAACACCCAA
>JASDQU010816489.1:25087-36155 GCA_032191745.1 Picea mariana
TTCTCTTTCGAATCCTAATGACTACTCTGATTCTAATTACATTATCTAACTGCATCCTAATTCCTCTTCTATTTGAATCCTCATGAAGAGAGAACACTCTCTTTTATAAATACACAACATGTAACCAAACTTGGAAATGGTACTTATCTTTTAATTAAAGTATGCCAATTGCATGCAGACCTTCCACAAACCTCCCAGGCTTAGACCACACTGCTCATCAGTCTCAGCAGTGATTCACCTCCGTACTGGGACTAAACTCCACCGACAAGGGATTCCTAGGCTAGACTGGGACAACAGGAAGTTCCATAGTACAACAGGAAGGATTTCCTCCAAGGAGCCACTTATGCCCATATCTCACAGACTCTCATTCCCCACATTCTTGTTCCACCCCATGAGTGTACACCTTCACTATCACACATTCCATCGGCTGCTACACATCCCTTTACAAGGCTTCAACGATAGGTCAAATCATGAATTCTCATAGTTTTGTAGCTGCTACTGGACTTCCTCTAGGAGATCTCACTTCCTCAACACACTCTCTCACCTGGAGAGATTTTCTCACAGGCCTAACAACCTACTTCTTCACTCTTGTTCCTCAACACACGAGCACGGTGATGGAAACAACATAAAATGGACATGGAGAAATGGTACTGATAGGAAAATACACAAGAAGCTTGCAAGTGTAGGTACAACAAGGGTATCAAATTTGTCTTGTAGCAGAGGTTCAGGTGGTTGAGGAATTCAACAATGGCAGACAAAATTTCTTTATGCTTTCTCACTATCTACGTGAATGGGGAAAACTATGGCCAAAAAAGAGAGAATGGTGAGTATCTTCCCAATGGTGAGAATCACCCCCGAGACTGGTGAGAGCACCCCAATAAAACTGCATGGGGTTTGGATGACACTTGGCTCTCCAGGAGCACGTTTCCCCCCCACTTGGAACTCTTTCCCCTCCCTAAAGGAACTTAGGATAATTAATATCCTCTTAAGATTAATATCCTCTTAGAATAATAATTGTATATTATTCTCTTGGGTTTAATCTCTTAAGATTAGCCTCTCTTTCCTAGAATCTCATTCCTGTACCTTTCCCTACCCAGTGGAGGTTAGTCCCCCATAAATCTTTCTTCGTGGTCGGTCTACATGCAACGATGTTTTTATATTAATCATATGAATATTTACATGTACAAAACAATCTCCTGGCCTAATCAACACATAAGCCTACCATATTATAAATACTTGAATCACCAGCCTACAAAACATGTTACATTCATAAGTACAACTGGGGCTCAACCTTGGGATGTTACAACCCCATTACTCCTTATGCGATTATGATTAGCAAGAAATCATTAGCCTGCATCCATCAACGAAACAATTTCAATGATCCATAAACAACATCATAATACTCTTGATCATATGTCACATATGCATAAATAAAAATACCCAAACCAATACAGCCCACTCCCTGACTCGATTCAGAGTCCAAGGAGGTCCATTGATGCCATCGACATCCTCAATATGTCAAGTGTCATGCACACTTAAGGGAAACTCATCAATAACATCTTTCAATACATAGAAATTCAATAACATAACATCATAATCCATCAACACCATCATAAGAATCCATAAGTGAACCAACATCCATATATTGAAACAGGATCACTTGAATCCAAGTTCCCTCAAAGAATAAGTCAATAAGATGTGCTCACAAGTGCCAGATGTTACATACACACCCTCTTATTTTGAACTTCATCACGAAGTTTCACAGTATATAAATGCAGTAAATAAAGCATCTGACAAGATCTAAATGTCTAACTATCATACAAAAATTGAAATTGTTGGTGCATATGATATGCATCCTCCTAGGTAACCGAGTGTGAACTATAATTGACCCACTAAACCTTGACCTGATCGTTTTTTCAACGTTGTAGATGTCGAATGTGATGGTCTATAATGCAGATTGGCTCTGTCATGAGTGAAACCTCATTCGACACTTGCAAATAACTCATGCAAATCACATGTGTAGGATCACTAACATAATGTCTCAAAACAGATACATGAAAAACATCGTGCATATGCCTCAAAGAATCAAGAAAGGATAATCGATAGGCCACAAGCCCTTTCTTTTTAGCAACTTTGAAAGGTCCCACAAGCCTAGGAGAGAGTTTATCACCCTTTCCAAGATTGGTCAAACTCTTATGTGGTTTCACTCGCAAGAAGACTCAATCACCAACTTCATAACTACGATCAATGTGATGCACATCGACATAACTATTTTCTCGATCTCGATCTTGTTTAATACTTTGTATTATCATTTTCATTTATTCTTCCATTTCTTGGATTTCTTCTGGTCCTACCAAGACCCTATCGTCAAGTCGATCCTATCTCAAAGGCATCTGACATAGTCTCCCGTAAAGAAACTCGAATGGCACCATCTTAATGGGGCTTTGATCATTCTTGTTGTACAAAAACTCTACCAGTGGAAAGAACTCTTCCCAATGCTTCTGTTGGTCCATCACATACATATGCAACATATACTCCAATATTTGGTTTGTTATTTCTATCTGCCCATTTATGTTAGGGTGATAGGTGGTACTAAAGTTAAGTTGGGTTTTGAGTGCTCAACACACTCTAAAAGCTTTTATGAATTTTTTTTTTCTCTTTTTGGTACAACTTGTTTTATTTTGGTCTATGTTCTAATTTCGTGTTCATGTGTCTTCATTGAACAAATTGTATTTGTTTGAACCTATCAAAGTGAAACCTTTGTTTCTAAAAGAACTTGGAATTCTAACTATGAATCTGCAGCTAAAATTGCGACCCGTGCACTTATGTTCGGCGTCGAAAAAATCTGATCAAGTAAAATGACCACATAGTAACAATAATCGTCAATCGCCAATCCATCATTGGCATCGGTAAAAAGAGGAGTATTTTTGCACTAGTTGTTCGCAAAGAAGATTTAGGAGCTAGCCGATTTCCCATCGACGTTGGTGAAATACGAGAAGGGATAAACATTGACATAGGCCATGTTGAACCTCCGATAGTCGATTACTGATACGTTGGTTCAAGGTCAGTGAATTCTCAAAGATTTAAATCATGGAAAATTTTCACATTGACACATCGCTAATCACCAATCCCTAATTCATTTTCGACATCACAATTTTTGAAGGGGTAATCTAAAAACACTTGTTTAATCTTATCGTCGATTGTCGTTCGTCGATCACCAATGAATTTTTGGCATTGGCAGGGTAGGACTTGTTGTTAAAACTCTTAGCTAATTAAATCCCTTGATTCTGAATAACACGATTAAATGAAGATGCCAATTTCAAGCACCACATGTCTTTGCTGCGTAGGCATTTCGTACGACTGATTTTTATCCTGAGTCACCTTAGGTTTCCACTTGTCCTAGTCACACTTCCAAATCATCATTCCACATCAGCATTGTATGACAAGAGGGGTTGGTGTGGGATTTGTTTCTGAGAGATATCAACAAACATTGTCTAAAGAAAAGTATCGAATCTCGATCCACCCATTAAGTTAGCAGAACGATGGGACGTTTTCAACACAAAATATGATCGAATTCTGCCATTTAATAGGCTAGTTAATGTTTTTCTCCACATACGTTGCTACCCCATGTGCCAATTAAACAACAAGAATTTGAAATCGTCAATTAACAACATTATATCCTGCACCCACACCACCAACCTATGACTGCAGTTAATATTGAACATAATGAGGATCTGGCGATACATTTTGTAGAACCGCACTCACACCCAGAATTGAATAACCGATGTAACAAGGTAAGTATTATTTTTTTTTAATCACTATGAAAACTTCAAACACCTCCATTCTGCACACAAGTTTCCCATTTCCAAAGAAGCCAAAGAAGTGAAGAGAGCCTCTCAAGAGTTGTGTTTGATTATAAGACTTTCAAAATCTAGCTTAAGCTAGTGCGGAGAAGAGGTATGTGTTAATTTTTATCAGTTCGATGGTCATAATTTTTATGTATCAACATCCTATCTATAACATGGTGTCTAATGTTGTTCTATCTGTAGGGAAAATTCCTCCAAGGAAGGAAATGACCAGACGCTGGTCAAGGGCACCGAAATTAAAGGAAGAAGAGATTGGTGAAGGATATTCTCCCGACATGACAAGGCAGTTGGATTTTTCTCCCAAAGTGGAGCTGGTCATCAAGACATCGACTAAAAGGGAATTTTCTCAGCCCCCTACTTTCGTTGATACATAAGAAACCACCGGATCAAAAATAATTCTCCCATAGTGGGGAGATTTGTTCAACAGAATCAACCGAAAAGATTACCTTGAGTTTATCCCACACAATGACCCAGGTGTAAGGGTGCTCGATGACTAGGTTTTTCCTGAATATCTAGTGGTTTTTCTAGCATATGGTATTATTTCGAACTCCATTCTTGCCCTGCATTGGGAATTTGAGTTAGATAATCGATCAAACAGATGCACAAAATTTCCTAATCAATGATGAGAATGGAGTATGTGTCGGAGTTTTTCTCTCAACAGAGGTGAAAAAGTACTACAAGATCAAAGACCTGAAGGAGCGCTTGAACAAATAATTCATGGTGAAGTTCTTTGAATTCCATGACATGAGTCGATTTTCCTCCTAGTGGAAGGAAGACAAGAAATTTACAAACCAGAGCAACAGCTAGTACGGGACAGTGAATCTGATGGATGCATATATCTACTTAATGGCTCTAATCTGTTGATTATACGAAGAAAAACATTGTGCCAAGTTCTCGGAGGCATGGATTTCCCTAGCATACACTATGGCTATTTCTAGGAGTAGCTTCAAGTAGGGAAAAATTATCTCCAAGAAAATGAGAACCATCATACTAGAGGCCCAGTCACCAAAGGAGGGAGAAGCACCCGCTTTTCACATGGCCTCATATCTGCTAGATATAATCTACACAAGGAATGTCTTCGTCAGCATGAATTTGAGATGGCACATTGCGAAGATGCCTATACACATCTACTTCAACATTCTATGGGAAAACAGGTACAAGAAATCTTATACTCTCATTTATGATGAATTCATTACTCGAATTTATTTCATTATATTTAAAAAGGAATTCCCAAGGCTATTTGTAATGGCCAAGAAAATGATTTTGAAAGTAGGCCACTAGTACCTAGATGAAACCACAACCTATACCACATTTTATCCCCGCTCACATCCTATACCAGCTCTTCGTAGGAGAAATTTGTTACCAGACTATCCTACAGGGCTATAATGCCACTTTGGTTAAGGACAAGAAACAAGCATTCATACCCTACGATTTCCATATAGGGTTTTGTATAGTAAAGGAAAATTCTCAAGCTAAACAAGAGGGTTTGACTTAGCTGGAATACAAGTTCCCGGCAGGTTGGTTTCACAAGCATGACCCTAAAGGACTAGTTCTCCAAAATGCATCACAAGTCTGTTTCTGGTGGCCATATTCACATGACAAGTTTGAAGATGATATCTTTACAGAATGTGCTCAGGACTGGGAGGAGTTACTATAGAGAAAATCTAACCCGAACATGACTAGGTTCAAAGCTATAATTATGGATGAGAAGGTCGAAAATATAGAACACTCGGCTCAAGAAGATCTCAGGGTTAGAGAAGAAATAAGAGCAACAGAAACTACAAAGGCACAAAGGAGGAGGTCTTTATTACTAGAAGGAGCCCAAAGAATCATCGACCATATAGAGAATGATCCTCAACCAGTAGAAATGACAAGGATCACCCTGATCGACCCAATCACAATTAGAGAGGAGCTAAATGGATCAAATCCAATACAATTGGAGGAAACCATTGGTCTTGAAAATCCTAGAGGTCCATCACCATAGGCTAGATCGTCGATGACGATTCTAGACTAGTATTAGATTCCAAGAACACCAAGTGAAATGGGTGTACCTCATCCTCTGTTTGATCTAATAACCATCTATGATGATGAAGAGAGTTCATAGGTCTCACTTGTAACTCCAATTCCAATTAAAGAGAGGAAAGGGCCTGGGGGAACATCTACTCCAAGTACTGATGAATCAGTTCCAAACCCTCTACAGAGAAACCGTGAGGCCAAAATTTTCTTAGACACTGAGTTTATCGACCTATTGGGGATCCTGAAAGATATCTCTAGGGATGATATAGGTTTAGGTGGACAAAAAGAGAAATTGCAATAGCTAGATATCGTCCCCTCAACATCCAATCACCAAGCAAGTACTTCTCTTATCAATGAATCCCTAATTTTGGTCGATACCTCACCAGCCGATGAACATCAGAGAGAGGTCGATCCATCCGAACATATGGAAGAAGTACAAGAACCAATTCTAGAACAAATACATATAGGAGGAAGCTTGGGAAACACTCTGAACTGGGGGGAAAACAAATCCCTGATCCCATTGATGAGGTCATTGATATATAGACAATTTCTTATGACAAGAAGGGGAAATCTATCATGAGGAGAACCACCAAGAAAATAAGACTCATGTTGGATAGCTCGATTCTCATCACCACAAAGGAGAAGCTGCTCAACACATAACACACAAAGACATCTGATCTCATTGACACAGGGATGGCTATCACTGATGCCATGTTGGATCGAGAAAAGGGAGATGAAAAGGAACTGGTCGATGCCTTGAAGGAGCTAGACCATCTGCACCACTTGGAAAAATATTACCAAGACTCAAGGGAGGCTACATTTTTTCTGAAGAGGGTGTTCCAAGATGCATATGAAAATTTCACAAGAGGAAGATATATTTTCACAACGTGTGTGGACGATTATCAAGAAGATACCCTTATGGAAATGGAAACCTATAAGGAAATGGAGAGATGCTATGAAAAGGCATACCAAGCTGTAGAATGAATTGACTACATCAGTGCAATGTAGAATGGTGACACGCAGAGGAGCATGTTATTCAGGTCCTAATGGAAAGTAGCATTGCCCATATTAGGAAAGAAGTCGAATACTAGGTAAGGATGGCTGAGGAACCTCAACAAGAAATACAGAAGAGGTGGGTCGAGTGAGAAAGAAGTTGGGAAAATATCAATCGAGAGAAGAAAGGCATTGGCCTCCTAGAGTTTGGCTCACCCAAAGACTTCATTGACTTGCATAACATAGTCAAACGACATGCAAAACAGGACTTAGCATGGGGAGTGGAGATCTCACAGGAGGAAAGCATGACATCGGGTAAAATATAGAAGTTTATGGAACATCTAATCAAGGATCATGCAGTTATAGAGCATTTAAGTGTTAAATTCATCAAATACAGAGAGCAGGCAGTAGAAGTGAAGGAAACCTTTTCGACCCTGATGGAGCAGCACATATTCCCGTATGATGACACATGCAAGGATCTCTTCGTCAAGTGGTCAGAATACGATAATAGTCATTCACTCTAGTAGAAACACGATATTATTTCCACAAAACAAAGAGATCAAGCACCATATGGCAATAGTTTTTTTTCTTAACACAAACTTGTAGCAACTATTTTTAGTTAGTGATTCTTTATAAATAGGGGGATTGACCTTTTAGGAAAGGTCGATGGTTTTGGGAAAGGGACTCTCTTTTTGAGAATTGTAAAGAACTATTTCTAAGAAACATTAATTGAGAAGTTTTGTTTAGAACCRGAGACAAAATTGTGTTTTCAATCAAAGGTGTTATGTGATTGGAWTGAGGAGGAATTACTTCCARCTTTTATTTTAGTAGTTGATGWTGTAACAAGTAAGAGTTTCTGAATCTATTGATAAGCTATTTGTTTCAATAGTTAACATTTATTTTGTTCTTAATGATGGAAATCAAATTGTTTTTTTAATGTGTGATTGTTTGTAGAGCTAAGGAGACTATTTTTCTTGCACTCATCTTATTGCATGTGTATTTTCTTTCAATAATTGTATCTCAGTCACTGTTGAAATACCAACAAGTTAATGTATTATTACTAGACTTGTAATAGGTGTGAATATCATTCTTTTCATGCTTGAGCACTAGGGTTATCCCAGTCTTATCCTTCTTCAGTAGTTAAGAATCCCTTATATCAGTTGGTTTATACCTGCACACCTCATTTTATCAGACTCATCTAATAAAAGAAACGACAAAAGAGAACGTTTAATCTAAAGGAGGAACTTTCACAGAAAGATATCCTGTCAATCACTAAGTAAAGACCATCGATAAATTAGACAGATCAAAAGATATGGAGAACCATTCCACCCATCAAAGACTGTAGAGTTTATTTGGGACTCTATGGTGGGTTTGGTTCCTACTGTTGAGTTAAAGGGATCTCGGATCCCTCAACATTGGGTTCCGAAGGCCTCTTAGAAACTAGTACAAAATCATATTGTAAACATCGATCCTCGATCAAATATGATCCTTTTAGGTATGCCATACAATCTCACAATATCATTAATAAAAACTCTAGTTATGTCTGGCGCATGATATGTCGTATGCACAAGAATAAAATGTGCACTCTTCGTCAGAGTGTCAACTACCATGAAAATTGATTAATGCCTCCTTTTCGTCAGTGGAAATCTCACAATAAATTCCATCAAAATGACCTCCCACTTCGATTATGGAATAGTGTCTGGTTGTAGTAATCCCAATAGATGTCTATGTTCATCCTTCACTTGCTAACATTCTAGACATCTCTCCATGTATTTGACTATGTCTTCCTTCATTCCTTTCCAGAAGAGTAAGGGCTTAAGGTATGTTGTCATATTCATGACTCCTGGATGAGCCATGTACACTTCTCTATGAGAGTCGATTAATATTAAAATTCTCAATTCATTGTTATCTGGTACTCAAATCAGGTTATTATACCTAATTAATCCGTCATTGTCCACAATAAATCTCTCAAATTTTGGTATGAACATGGTTTCTTTTCCAATATTTTCCTTCACCTCTTTATACCAATCATCGTCGCACTGTAGTTAGAATATTTTCACGAATATTCATCTGAAGGGGTATCACCAAAAATATGCGTGGTCTCTGACTCAATGCATATGCAACTCTATTTATTGTTCCTTTTAGATAGGTAATCTCAAAATCGTACTTGCTAAGGAGTTCTAACCAACACCTTTGTCGCATGTTCAAGTCACTTTGCGTAAAAATGTGTTGCAAACCACAGTGATATATTTTTAGTTCAAATTTCCATCCAATTAGGTAGTTTTTCCACACTCTTAGGGCATACACAATGGCCAAAAATCCAAATCATGCATCGCTTAATTCTCCTCATTCTTTCTTAGTTTCCTAGATATGTAAGCGATCAATTGATCGTCTTGCATCAAGACTCTTCCTAAGATTTCCTTGGATGTGTCTGTGCATACCAAGAAGTCCTCATCCATGTTAGTGACCCTTAGTATCGAATTTTTTGTCAACAACTCCTTGAGACTTCAAAATTCTTTTATGCATTTCTCGGTCCATACAAACTTCTTGTTTTTCTTCTACAATTTTGTGATCGTATTTTCTATCTTCGAAAAACCTTCAACAGACCATCGATAATATCCAGCTAATCCTATGAAGCTACATACTTCTGGTACATTGATTAGCATATGCCATTCCATAATATGCTCTACCTTTTATGGATCCACAACGATGCCTTCGTTGGAGATAACATGCCCCAAACAATGAATCCTTGATTGATAAAAATAGTATTTCGATAATTTCCCATATAATTTGTTCTCTTGTAAACAATGTAGTACCAAGCACAAATGTTCTTCATGTTCCTCTGTCATCTGAGAATATATGAAAATGTCATCAATCAATACATGAACAAACTTTTCCAGGTATTCGTGGAACACCCCATTCATCAAGCTCATAAATACCCCTGGGGCGTTTTTCAGTCCAAATGGTAAAACGATAAACTCGCAATTCCTGAACCTCATCTTGAATGCGGTCTTAGGAATTTATTTCTCCTTGGTCCATAATTGGTGATATCCCGATCTCAAGTCGATCTTTTAAAACACTGTCACTCCCTTAATTTGGTAACACAAATCATCTATTCTTGGCAACGGATACTAGTTCTTGATTGTTTCCTTGTTCAATTGATGGTAGTCAATATAGTGTCTTCACGACTCATCTTTCTTCTGTATGAAAATAACAGGTGCAACCCAAGGTGACACACCTACACACATAAGTCCCAGGTCCAACAACCCTTTTAGTTGCATTTTCAACTCCTATAACTCAGGTGTCGACATCTGATAAGGCATTCTTTCTATTGGTTTAGTTATAAGTTTTAATTTGATGGTAAATTCCAATTCCTTTTCAAGTGACAAATCGGTAAATCTTCTGGGAATACGTCTGCAAACTCTCGTACTACCAGAAGGTTTTCTAGTCCCTCTTCCATGCCCTTTTCATTGAGAACTATGATTGCATATAACTTTCATCCCTTGCGCATGCTCTTCCATAGTTGTAGGGAAGAAATGAACCTTATGGAAACTCCCTGGTTTCTTCCTACAATCACCCGTCTATCTCCCTCATCATCAATCAAACTCAAATGTTTCGTCTTACGGTTGAGTATCACATCATTCAATTCCAACCAGTCCATATTGATCATGGTGTCATAAAATCCAAATATCGTGATGTATAGGTTGGCATTGGTTATAAAGTCTCCCAGGTTGAAGCTACAGTCCGTAACCTTTCCTCGAACCTTTTTCTTGGCTTCCGAATCCATTTCCACGTAGTTAAACTTGTTCTGTTCGACTACCTTTACCTTAATTATTTTTATCACTGTGTTGGGCTCTAAATATGTATTAAAATATAACCTCTATGCATCATCCAAATGTAGGCACTGGCACAAGTGTTTTACTTGTCACCTAAATAGGTTCTTACCTTCCATTTTCAATACCCATCCTCCATATATGAAACCCCTGCAAAGGGACATCAATCGTAACAAAAGGAACAAAAATTGTTCCATTCAAATGAATAGCAAAAGGAACAACAATCGTGACAATTGAACGACAATCATTATATTGGGTCAAACTAATGTTGTATTAATTGAGTTGTAGTACGTGCCCAACTATCTAATTTGTCAACCCGGGGTTTGTAAACTAACGAAGCACATGGAAGGTATATGCAAT
>JASDQU010816489.1:38310-56569 GCA_032191745.1 Picea mariana
AGTCAAATACATGGAGAGATGTCTAGAATGTTAGCAAGTGAAGAATGAACATAGACATCTATCAAGATTACTACAACCACACACTATTCCATAATCGAAGTGGGAGGTCATTTTGATGGAATTTATTGTGAGATTTCCACTAACGACAAGGAGGCACGAATCGATTTTCATGGTAGTTGACACTCTGATGAAGAATGGACATTTTATTCTTGTGCATACGACGTATCAGGCGCCAGACATAACTAGAGTTTTTATTACTCATATTGTGAGATTTTATGGTGTACCTAAAAGGATCATATTCGATTGAGGATCGATGTTTACAGGACGATTTTGGACTAGTTTCTAAGAGTCCTTGGGAACCTCATGTTGAGGGATCCAAGATCCCTTTAACTCAATAGTAGGAGCCAAACCCTCCTTAGAGTCCCAACTAAACTCTACAGTATTTGATGGGTGGAATGGTTCTCCAGATCTTTCGATCTGTCTAATTTATCGATGGTCTTTACTTAGTGATTGACAGGATATCTTTCTGTGAAAGTTCCTCCTTTAGATTAAATGTTCTCTTTTGTCTGTTATTTTATTAGATGAGTCTGATAAAATGAGGTGTGGAGGTATAAACCAACTGATATAAGGGATTCTTAACTACTGAAGAAGGATAAGACTGGGATAACCCTAGTGCTCAAGCATGAAAAAAATGATATTCACACCTATTACAAGTCTAGTAATAATACATTAACTTGTTGGTATTTCAACAGTGACTGAGATACAATTATTGAAAGAAAATACACATGCAATAAGATGAGTGCAAGAAAAATAGTCTCCTTAGCTCTACCAACAATCACACATTAACAAAACGATTTGGTTTTCATCATTAAGAACAAAATAAATGTTAAGTATTGAAACAAATAGCTTATCAATAGATTCAAAAAATCTTGTTATAGCGTCAACTACTAAAATAAAAGTTGGAAGTAATTGCTCCTCAGTCCAATCACATAACACCTTTGATTGAAAACACAATTTTGTCTTTGGTTCTAAAAAAAAATTCTCAATTAATGTTTCTTAGAAATAGTTCTTTACAATTCTCAAAAAGAGAGACCCTTTCCCAAAACCATTGACCTTTCCTAAAAGGTCAATCCCCCTATTTATAAAGAATCACTAACTAAAAATAGTTGCTACAAGTTTGTGTTAAGAAAAAAAACTATTGCCATATGGTGCTTGATCTCTTTGTTTTGTGGAAATAATATCGTGTTTCTACTAGAGTGAATGATTGTTCTCATATTCTGACCACTTGACGAAGAGATCCTTGCATGTGTTATCACACGAGAATCTGTGCTGCTCCCTCAGGGTCGAAACACTTCTACTACATGTTCTATGTATTTGATGAATTTAACACTTAAATGCTCCAGAACTGCACGATCCTTGATCAGATGTTCCATAAACTTCTATATTTTACCTGATGTCATGCTTTCCGCCTGTGAAATCTCCACTCCCCATGCTAAGTCCTATTTTGCATGTCGTTTGACTATGTCATGCAAGTCAATGAAGTCTTCAGGCAAGCCAAACTCTAGGAGGCCAATGCCTTTCTTATCTTGATTGATATTTTCCCAACTTCTCTCTCACTCGACCCACCTCTTCTGTATTTCTTTTTGAGGTTCCTGGGCCATCCTTACCTAGTATTCAAATTCTTTCCTAATCTGGGCAATGATGCTATCCATTAGGACTCGAATAACATGCTCCTCTGCATGCCACCATTCTATACTGCATTGATGTAGTCAATTCGTTCTACAGCTTGGTATGCCTTTTCATAACATCTCTCCATGTCCTTATAGGTTTCCATTTCCATAAGGGTATCTTCTTGATAATCGGCCACACACGCAGTGAAAATATGTCTTCTGCTTGTGAAATTTTCATATTCATCTTGGAACTCCCTCTTTAGAAAAAATGTAGCCTGCATTGAGTCTTGGTAATATTTTTCCAAGTGGCACAGATGGTCTAGCTCCTTTAGTGCAGTGGTCAGTTCCTTTTCATCTCCCTTTTCTTGATCCAACATGGCATTAGTGATAGCCATCCCTACGTCAATGAGCTCATAGGTATTTGTGTGTTATGTGTTGAGTAGCTTCTCCTCTGTGGTGATGAGAATCGAGCTATCCAACATGAGTCTTATTTTCTTGGTGGATCTCCTCATGATAGATTTCCCCTTCTTGTCATAAGAAATCATCTGTATATCAACGACCACATCAATGGGATCAGGGATTTGTTTTTCTCCCTAGTTCAGTGTGTTTCCCAAGCTTCCTTCTATATGTGTTTGTTCTAGAACGGGTTCTTGTAATTCTTACACATGTTCATATGGCTCGACCTCCCTCTGATGTTCATCGGCTGATGAGGTATCGACCAAAATTAGGGATTCATTGATAAGAGAAGTACTTGCTTGGTGATTGGATGTTGAGGGGACGATATCTAGCTATTGCAATTTCTCTTTTTGTCCACCTAAACCTAGATCATCCCTGCAGCTGTCTTTCGAGGTCCCCAATAGGTCGATAAACTCAGTTTCTAAGATAATTTTGGCCTCATGGTTGCTCTATAGAGGGTTTGGAACTGATTCATTAGGACTTGGATTAGATGTTCCCCCAGGCTCTTTCTTCTCTTTAATTGGTATCGAAGTTACAAGTGAGACCTATGAACTCTCTTCATCATCATAGATGGTTATTAGATCAAATGGGGGATGAGGTACACCCATTTCACCTGGTGTTCTTGGAATCTAATACTGGTTTGGAATCATCACCGACGATCTAGCCTATGGTTATGGACCTCTAGGATTTTTAAGACCGATGGTTTCCTCCAGTTGTATTGGCTTTGATCCATTTAGCTCCTATCTAATTGTGATTGGGTCGATCAGGGTGATCCTTGTCATTTCTACTGGTTGAGGATCGTTCTCTAGATGGTCGATGATTATTTGGGCTCCTTCTAGTAAGAAAAACCTCCTCCTTTGTGCCTTTGTAGTTTCTATTGCTCTTATTTCTTCTCTAACCCTAAGATCTTCTTGAGCCAACTATTCCATATTTTCGACCTACTCATCCATAATCATAGATTTGAACCTAGTCTTGTTCGGGTTAGATTTTCTCTATAGTAACTCCTCCCAGTCCTGAGCACATTCTATAAATATCTCATCTTCAAACTTTTCATGTGCATATGGCCATCAAGAAGAGACTTGTGATGCATTTTGGAGAACTAGTCCTTTAGGGTCATGCTTGTGAAACCAACCTGTCGGGAACTTGTATTCCAGCTGAGTCAAACCCTCTTGTTTAGCTTGATAATTTTCCTTTACTATACAAAACCCTATATGGAAATCATAGGGTATGAATGCTTGTTTCTTGTCCTCAACCAAAGTGGCGTTATAGCCCTGCAGGATAGTCTGGTAACAGATTTCTCCTATGGAGAGCTGGTCTGGGACATGAGTGGGGATAAAATGTGGTGCTTTGGTGGCCCCAAACACCCATATATAGGTTGTGGTTTCATCTAGGTACCAGTGGCCTACTTTCAAAATCATTTTCTTGACCATTACAAATAGCCTTGGGAATTCCTTTTTGAATATAATGAAATAAATTCGAGTAATGAATTCATCACAAATGAGAGCATAAGATTTCTTGTGCCTATTTTCCCATAGGATGTTGAAGTAGATGCGTATAGGAAGCTCTGTGATGTGCCAGCTCAGATCCATGCCGACGAAGACTTTCCTTGCAAAGATTATATCTAGCAGATATGAGGCCATGTGAAAAGCGGGTGCTTCTCCCTCCTTTGGTGACTAGGCCTCTAGTATGATGGTTCTCATTTTCTTGGAGATAATTTATCCCTAGTTGAAGCTACTCCTAGAAATAGCCATAGTGTATGCTAGGGAAATCCATGCCTCCGAGAACTTGGCACAATGTTTTTCTCTGTATAATCAACAGATTAGAGCCATGAAGTAGATATATGCATCCATCAGATTCATTGTCCCATACTAGCTGTTGCTCTGGTTTGTAAATTTCTTGTCTTCCTTCAACTAGGAGGAAAATCAACTTGTGTCATGGAATTCAAAGAACTTCACCATGAATTATTTGTTCAACCACTCCTTCAGGTCCCTGATCTTGTAGTACTTTTTCACCTCTGTCAGGAGAAAAAATCTGACACATACTCCATTCTCATCATTGATTAGGAAATTTTGCGCATCTATGTGATCGATTAGCTAACTCAAATTCCCAATGTAGGGCAAGAATGGAGTTCGACATGATACCATATGCAAGCACAACCATTGGATATTCTGGAAAAACTTAGTCATCGAGCACCCTTACATTTGGGTCATTGTGTGGGATAAACTCCAGGTAATCTTCTCGGTTGATTCTGTTGAACAAATCTCCCCACTATGGGAGCATTATTTTTGATGCAATGGTTTCTTATGTATCAACGAAAGTAGGGGGTTGAGAAAATTCCTTTTTAGTCGATGTCTTGATGATTGACTCCACTTTGGGAGAAAACTCCAACTGCCTTGTCGTGTCGGGAGAATATCCTTCACCAATCTCTTCTTCCTTTAATTTCGGTGCCCTCGACCAACATCTGGTCATTGGCTTCCTTGGAGGAATTTTCCCTACAAATAGAACAACGTTAGACACCGTGTTATAGATAGGATGTTGATACATAAAAATTACGACCATCGAACTAATAAAAATTAACGCATACCTCTTCTCTCCACTAGCTTAAGCTAGATTTTGAAAGTCTTATAATCAAACACAACTCTTGAGAGGCTCTCTTCACTTCTTCGGCTTCTCTGGAAATGGGAAACTTGTGTGCAGAATGGAGGTGTTTGAAGTTTTCATAGTGATTTAAAAAAAGATAATACTTACCTTGTTGCATCGGTTATTCAATTCTAGGTGTGAGTGTGGTTCTACAAAATTTGGCGCCAGATCCTCATTATGTTCAATATTAAATGCAGTCATAGGTTGGAAGTGTGGGTGCGAGATATAATGTTGTTAATTGACGATTTCAAATTTGTGTTGTTCAATTGGCACATGGGGTAGCATTGTATATGGAGAAAAACATTAACTAGCCTATTAAATGGTAGAATTCGATCATATTTCATGCTGAAAATGTCCCATCATTCCGCTAACTTAACGGGTGGATCAAGATTCGGTACTTTTCTTTAGACAATGTTCATTGATATCTCTCGGAAACAAATCCTACACCAACCCATCTTGTCATACAACACTGATGTGGAATGATGATTTAGAAGTGTGACTAGGACATGTGGAATCCTAAGGTGACTCGAGATGAAAATCGGCCGTACGAAATTCCTACACGGCAAAGACATGCAGTGCTTGAAATTGGCATCTTCGTTTAATCGTGTTATTCAGAATCGAGGAATTTAATTAGCTAAGAGTTTTAACAACAGGTCCTACCCTGCCGATGCCGAAAATTTATCGACAATCGGCAATAAGATTAAACAAGTGTTCTTGGATTACCCCCTTTGGAAATTGTGATGCAAAAAATGCATCAGGGATTGGTGATCGGCGATGTGTCAATGTGAAAATTTTCCATGATTTAAATATTTGATAATTCACCAACCCCGAACAAACGTATCAGTAATCGACTATCGGAGGTTCAACATGGCCTATGTCAATGTTTATCCCTTCTCGTATTTCACCGAGGTTGATGGGAAATCGGCTAGCTCCTAAATCTTCTTTGCAAACAACTAGTGAAAATCTACTCCTCTTTTAACCGATGCCAATGATGGATTGGCGATTGACAATTATTGTTACTATGTGGTCATTTTACTTGATCAGATTTTTTCGACACCGAACATAAGCGCACGGGTCACAATTTTAGCTGCAAATTCTTAGTTAGAATTCCAAGTTCTTTTAAACATAGGTTTCACTTTGATAGGTTCAAACAAATCCAATTTGTTCGATGAAGACACATGAACATGAAATCAGAACATAGACCAAAAGAAAACAAGTTGTACCAAAAAGAGAAAAAAAATTGATAAAAGCTTTTAGGTGTGTTGAGCGCTCAAAACCCAACTTAACTTTAGTACCACCTATCACCCTAACATAAATGGGTAGATAGAAATAACAAACCAAATCTTGGAGTATATGTTGCATATGTATGTGATGGACCAACAGAAGCATTGGGAAGAGTTCTTTCCACTTGTATAGTTTTTTTACAACAACAACGATCAAAGCCCCATTAAGATGGCGCCATTCGAGTTTCTTTATGGGAGACTATGTCAGACGCCTTTGAGATAGGATTGACTTGATGATAGGGTCCTAGTAGGACCAGAAGAAATCCAAGAAATGGAAGAATAAATGAAAATGATAATGCAAAGTATTAAACAAGATCGGGATCGAAAAAAGAGTTATATCGATGAGCATTGCATTGACCATAGTTATGAAGTTGGTGATTGAGTCTTCTTGCAGGTGAAACCACATAAGAGTTTGACCAATCTTGGAAAGGGTGATAAACTCTCTCCTAGGTTTGTGGTACCTTTTGAAGTTGTGAAAAAGAAAGGGTTTGTGGCCTATCGATTATCCTTGCCTGATTCTTTGAGGCATATCCACAATGTTTTTCATGTATCTGTTTTGAGACATTATGTTAGTGATCCTACACATGTGATTTGCATGAGTTCTTTGCAAGTGTCAAATGAGGATTCACTCACGACATAGCCAATCCGCATTCTAGATGATCACATTCGACATCTACAACATCGAACAAACGATCAGGTCAATGTTCGGTGGGTAAATTATAGTCCACACTCGGTTACCTGGGAGGACACATATGATATGCACCAACAGTTTCCATTTTTGTTTGATAGTTATACATTTAGATCTTGTCAGATGCTTTATTTACTACATTTTTATACTGTGAAACTTTGTGATGAAGTTTAAAATAAGAGGGGGTGTATGTAACATCCGACACTTGCGAGCACATGTTATTAACTTATTCTTTGAGGACACTTGCATTCAAGTGATCTGGTTTCAATATATGGATGTTGGTTCACTTATGGATTCTTATGATGGTGTTGATGGATTATGATGTTATGTTATTGAATTTATATGTATTGACAGATGTTATTGATGAGTTTCCCCTGTGTGCATGCCACTTGACATATTGAGGATGTCGATGGCATCAATGGACCTCCTTGGACTCTGAATCGAGTCAGGGAGTTGACTGTATTGTTTGGGTATTTCTATTTATTCATATGTGACATATGATCGGGAGTATTATGATGTTGTTTATGGATCATTGAAATTGTTTCGTTGATGGATGCAGGCTAATGATTTCTTGCTTATCAGAGTCACATAAGGAGTAATGGGGTTGTAACATCCCAAGGTCGAGCCCCAGTTGTAATTATGAATGAAACATGTTTTGTAGGCTAGTGATTCAAGTATTTATAAGACGGTAGGCGTATGTGTTGATTAGGCCAGGAGATTGTTTTGTACATGTAAATATTCATATTATTAATATAAAAACATCATTGCGTGTAGACTGACCACGAAGAAAGATTTATGGGGGACTAACCTCCACTGGGTAGGGAAAGGGACGGTGATGAGATTCTAGGAAAGAGAGGCTAATCTTAAGAGATTAAACCCAAGAGAATAATATACAATTATTATTCTAAAAGTTGTAAAGAGGATATTAATTATCCTAAGTTCCTTTAGGGAGGGTAAAGAGTTCCAAGTGGGGGGGAAACATGCTCCTGGAGAGCCAAGTGGCATCCAAACCCCATGCAGTTTTATGGGGGTGCTCTCACCAGTCTCGAGGGTGATTCTCACCATTGGGAAGATACTCACCATTCTCTCTTTGTTGGCCATAGTTTTCCCCATTCACATAGACAGTGAGAAAGAATAATAAAATTTTGTCTACCATTGTTGAATTCCTCAACCACCTGAACCTCTGCTACAAGACAAATTTGATACCCTTTATGTACCTACACCTGGAAGTTTCTTGTGTATTGTCCTATCAATACCATTTCCCCATGTCCATTTTATGTTGTTTCCATCACCATGCTCGTGTGTTGAGGATCAAGAGTGAAGAAGCAGTTTGTTAGGCCTGTGAGAAACTGTCTCTAGGTGAGAGAGTGTGTTGAGGAAGTGAGATATCCTAGAGGAAGTCCAGTAGCAGCTACAAAAATATGAGAATTCATGATCTGGCCTATTGTTGAAGCCCTGTAAAGGGAGGTGTAGCAGCCGATGGAATGTGTGACAGTGAAGGTGTACACTCATGGGGTGGAACAAGCATGTGGAGAATGAGAGTCTGTGAGATATGGGCATAAGTGGATCCTTGGAGAAAATCCTTCCTGTTGTACTATGCAACTTCCTATTGTCCCAGTCTAGCCTAGGAATCCCTTGTCGGTGGAGTTTAGTCCCAGCTCGGAGGTGAATCACTGCTGAGACTGATGAGCAGTGTGGTCTAAGCCTGGGAGGTTTGTGGAAGGTCTGCACGCAGTTGGTGTACTTTAATTAAAAGATAAGTACCATTTCCAAGTTTGGTTACATGTTGTGTATTTATATATGTTGTTATATTTATTTGTTTTTCCTATGATTACTCCATGTATTATTTTATTTTTATTTCTACATTATGTTGTGTGATAGTAGAATGTAAATCAGATACTAATTTGTATGTGTTATTGTCACTTCCACATTAATCTATGTATGAACAAAATGTTTATGTATGGTTAAAAATTTCATTAGATATATATACTATGTATATTCGAGCATGATAGTTTTATGGAGTAGCATGGCTCGACCTGGGTGGCCGGGGATGTCACAAATTGGTATCAAAGAAAAAAGTATATTTACGAGTGATGTTGCTTGATCTATTGATGGTTGGGGATGTCACAAATTGGTATCAGAGAAAAACATATGTTTATGAGTGATGTTTCACAGCTTGTTGGTGGTTGAGGATGTCAAAAATTGGTATTAGAGCGAAAAGTATGTTTATGAGTGACTTTTCCCAGCCTATTGGTGGTTGGGGACGTCAAAAATTGGTATTAGAGTGATGGTTTCAAAACGGATCCTGGATGGGACATGTTAGTGGTTAATGAAACAAAGGTTTCAGAGTGAATTGTTGTCGAGAGGGACAAATTTGAACCTCAGAGCATCCTTGGGTGCCAAGAGAATACCATGTCTTTGTTATGAAGCTCGAGAGGTATAGTAGTTTATGGAATGAAAAAAAAGAAAGAAGCCACAACAACCGTTGTGTTGGCCGCAAGGTTTGAAATTGGGTCATAGGATCTATTTAGGAGAAGGAAGACCCTTCACAATCGTCAGATCTGGAAAAAGGTGCATGAGAGTTAACCTCCAAGTTCTTAGGACTTCATAACTTTTACAAAGTTTATGAGTTAGAGAGAAAAAGGGGCTGAAGCCCGAAGTTTCGAAGTCCCAGAGAGGATCTACACCATATATCTTGAGAGAAGTGTTAGTGTTGGATTTGACCAAGGACAGATCAGAGCTATTAGATCGAGTCAAGAGAAAGAGGTAAGGTGTAGTGGTGAAAAACATTTCTCTGCCGTCAAATCTGTACGCAAGTGATTGTGAGCTATAGATCTCACAACATTTTTGGAGTTCAACACTTCAGGAGAAATGGAGTGTGCTGGAGTGAAAAATCATGAAGACCGAAGTCCCTAAGTCCAGATTTAATCCAAAACATTGATTAAAAAAGGGCACGTGTCGGAAGATCAGTGTGTTCAGGAGTTCGACGTTCGAGAGAAAAAAGTATGCTAGTGTGAAAGCTCCCGAAGTCTGGAGTTAATCTGGATCGTTCATCAAAAAGGGACACATGTCGACATATTAGCGTATTTGGGATTTTGATGTTCAGGAGAAAAAAAAAATTCTAAGGAAAAAAATCCCGAAGTCTCGAAGTCCAGAGTTAATACATATCGTCCATCAAAAGGGATGCATGTCAGAAGATCAACTTGTTCAGGAGTTTGACGTTTGGGAGAATTGGAGTGTGCTAGTGTGAAAAGTCCCGAAGCTGAAGAACAAAAGTGGCATGGCATGATGATGTCACCAATGGTGATGTGGACCCTTCCTAGACATGCCACGTGCCACCACCTTAATTTTTGATAGTTGTACCATGTGGACCCCAAAAAGTAAGGAAGTTCAGGAGTTCGATATTCAGGAGAATTAGAGTGTGCAATTGTAAAATATTTCGAAGCTTGAAGTACCGAAGTGATGTGGCTTGTTGACATCACCAGTGATGACATGGACACTTGAAATGTGTGCCATGTGTAAATGAGTTAAGAACCTTTGGAATATAGAAACACTAGTTAGAATGTGACATGTGTCACCTTTCATATTGGGCCACGTGTCCACTTCTAGCATTCTTCCACGTGTCACTCTTCTTGAGCATGGTTAGTGGGGCCCCTGATAGTCATAGGGGAAGCATGGCATCATATCCCAAGGTTCAAAGACTTGAAACTACAAAAGAAATGGTTCATGATGGAATTGGAGGAATAAATCCCCGAAGTTCCATAATGTCGAAGTAATGTCACATGATGACGTCCTGTGGGTGACGTGGAAGTATTCAAATATTTGCAGTTTGAGATTTTTGGGGTGTGCATATGTGAAATCCTCGAAAGTCCTGGAACTCCGAAGATTCGAAGTCCCGAAGACCAGAGGGCCGAATTTAATCTCGAACTTTGATCAGGAAATTACACTTGGAAACAGATGTAGTAGCTCGGAGACTTGGCACTCCAGAAAGGTTGAGAGTATGGACAGTCTGGAAACCCCAACGGTCAAAGTTCTATTGTAAATACCATTTGTTGGATCCTGGGAAGCCAAGTACTATCGATCCACCCCACTTTGTGAGTTATCCAATGTGGCTCTCTGAGATATTTTTCATGATGTTGTTTGGAAATCGTCGAAGCCCAAAGTCCCTAAGTTCTTGTCCACTGTAGATATGAATAGAGAATGTGGACCATAGATCCACCATCCTTCGTGAATTCACCAGTTCAATGTTCTGTGATGTTTTTGATGTGTGGAAAGGGAAACCTATGAAGCTATGGAGCCCCAAAGTTTCAATACTCTAGATAAGTGCCCAACTATTATCACTTGGTGACAACCATGGTCACATGCGAATTAAGGGCTGAAGAAAAAGGGGCTAGCGCATGAAAGTGAATTGTAAGAACAGAGCAGGGCTCGAAGATAGAACTGTGGGGATTCTTGATTGACAAAAGACTCGCATATAATAGATTCTAATATTTTTTTGTTGAATCAGATTGTTTAAGTTATTCTGGAGAATTATTAAGTCTAATATCCTGACAAAAATTTGGTTGAATGCACATTTTGCAGAGTTAACAATTGACAGAACCAAACCAAATTGTTCCATAGTGTAGATAAATGGAGGAGGCATAGGATGCTTACAGTTCAGAGAATGAAGATAGAGGAATGGATGTCCATTTGGGAATTGAAGGATTAAACACCAATGGGCATGGAGAAGAAATATATAAAGAATTCAGCATGATGAAAATCATTAATAATTTGCAAAACAATGTTCCAATTCACCAAACAGATAATGAAAGGATTAAGACATCCAAGGAGAAACATGAAGACTTCAATATGAAGTTAATGTATATCTTTGAAAGAATTGAAAATAAGTTGGATAAGGAAAGTGGATCCAACAAATAAGAGAACCACATATCCCCTGATGAGGAAAGAAGAGGAATAAGTGGTAGTAGACATCACAAGCACTCCTAAAAGCATTCCCATAGAAGAGCACACAGTAGGTCAAGTCCATCCCTTGTCAGGAAACATAAGAGGTTTGGGGTGGATGAGTTGAAAGGAGAAATGAATAGGATCAAACCTATTACTTTTGATGGAGAGCATAAGAAGGATGAAGATGTTGAGACATTGCTTCTAGGCATGAGGAAGTACTTCCAATTAAAAAACTATTCTTCTCATGCAAAGGGAAGAATTTCCATCTACCAACTTAAAGGAAAGACATCCATATGGTGGGATTAGTTGGTGCAAGTACATTGCCTCAAGGAGAAAAATGTGACTTGGAAGGAATTCAAGAAACATTTTGAAAAGAAGTACTTATCCAAGAGATACTATGACAAGAATATAAAAGAGTTCTTTGAACTTAAACTGGGCAACATGACTATATATGAATATGAGGAGATTTCTAGAGTTGTTGAAGTATGTCCCTTTCATTAAGGATGAGGAAGTCAAGATGCGGAGATATCTAAGTGGGATTCTATCTTTCATTAGTGATAAAATCAAATATGATGATCCCAAGACTCTAGAAGAAACTATAATGAGAGAAAAATGTTTATATGATCAGCAAAAAGGAAATTCTACTTTCCAAAAATCTTGGGAAGACAAGAGGAAGTTTAAGAGGGAGCAGAGGAAGAAGGGGAACAAGCCACCATTTTTTAGAAATAGTTCTCACGGACAACCATTTTTTAGAGAGACCAGGATGGCTAAAGTAGGTGGAAAAAGGCCAAGGCAGACACCTATGCAATGTTGGGGTTGTAATGGATGTCATAAGTATAAATATTTCCCTCTCATAAAGGACAGGGTGAGAGATTTTCACCATATTCAACAAGAAGAAACAATGGAGGACATGGGCAGAAGAGTACCTAGGATATATGCGGAACTCGACAACAAGCAAGATGAGTTTCAGTCACACATGATTGAAGTTGAAAGTATGATCAATAACCATGCCCTTACTATTTTAATTGATTTTGGGGCTAGTCATAGCTATGTATATCCTAGGTTAGTGGAAATATTTCAATTACCAAGAAGCAAGCATGGGAAATCTTGGTTGGTGCAGCTAGCTACAGGAGCCAAGAGAAAGGTTGTTGAGTTGGTTAAATCATGTCCAGTGGGAATGAATGGACTGAGTACCAAGGAATATTTGAACATATTTCCTTTGGGATCATATGATTTCCTAATTGGTATGGATTGTTTGGACCAACACCATGCCATATTAGACTGTCATAACAAGGAATTCACTTGCTTGGATGAGGAAGGAAATTAGAGGGCAGTCCAAGGAGCTCCCAGGGAAATTACTGTCTGAGAAATCTTAGCAATGCAGCTAAAGAAGTGTTACAGGAAGGTGCCAAATATGGAGGATTATGCAGTCCTAGAATATTTTGAATATGTGTTCAAGGAGGTACCAAGACTACCTCCAAAGAGAGATATTGATTTCTCTATAAATTTAATGCCTGGAGCAACTCCAGTATCAAAGAATCCTTACAGAATGAGTACACTAGAGCTGAAGGAGTTGAAAATGCATCTTGAAGATATTCTAAAGAAGGGGTATATACACCCAAGTGAGTCACCTTGGGGTGTCCCAGTATTGCTCATGAAAAAGAAATATGGGACATTGAGATTGTGCATCGATTTCAGACAATTCAATAAAGTGACTATAAAGAACAAGTATCCTCTACCAAGGATTGATGGTCTCTTCGATCAATTGAAGGATGATAGGATATTTTCAAAGATATATCTCAGGTCATGATACCATCAGGTAAGGATTGAAGAGTAATACATTAGCAAGACCACCTTTAGGAAAAGGTATGGTCATTATGATTTTGTAGTTGTGTCATTTGGGTTATCAAATGCACTTGTTGTTTTCATGTGCTTAATGAATGGTGTTTTCCGAGAATTTTTAGAAACGTTTTTCTGTATTTTTGGATGAAATCCTTGTATATTCCAAGACAGAGGACGAGAATGAGCATCATTTTAGGATGGTGTTGTAGGTGCTAAGAGAGCATCAGTTGTATGCTAAATTGAGAAAGTGCTCATTTTGTCAAAAAAAAATTCACTATTTGGGGCATATCATATCTAAAGAAGGGATAACAGTGGACCCTGAAAAGATTGAGGGAATTATAGGGTGGAAAACAAATTAATATATGGCATAAGTCATATCCTTCATGGGTCTAGATAGATACTACAAAAGGTTCATTGCATGGTTTTTGAGAATAGATCACCCCATCACTTCCTTGAAAAGGAAGGGGAATAAGTTTCAATGGACAACAAAATGTGAAATGAGCTTCCAAAAATTGAAGCAATTGTTAACCAGAGCTCCAATTCTGAAGATTCCTGATCCAAATGAAGATTTTGTGGTTTGCACAGATGCGTGCAAAGAAGGACTAGGAGGAGTCCTTAGTCAAAAAGGGTTTGTGATATGTTTTTAATCCAGGAAATTGAAAGAGCATGAATGGCTCTATGCCACTCATGATTTGGAGTTGGCAATCATAGTGCACGATTTAAATAAATGGAGGAAATACCTCATGGGAAAGAGGTTTGAGATGATAACAGATCGTAATAGTCTAAAATATTTTTTTGATTAACCTACTTTAAATGCTAGGCAAAGTAGATGGTTGGAATTCCTCTACGAATATGACTTTGATATCAAGAACATGAAAGGAAAGGAGAAAAAATTGGTTGATGCACTCAACAAGAGAGTGCATGAACTGCATGCTACAACTATTAGCATGTATCAGATGGATCTTAAAGGAATAATTTTTGAGATTGCAAAAGTTTATTTGCAGTACATGGAATTGGTAACTAAATTGCAGCAAGGTAAAATGCAGGAGAAAGATGAAGATTATGATTTGAGAATTGATGGAATTCTCTTGTATAGAAACAAAATTTATGTACCCATTTCTCACGAATTGAGGAGTATGATATTGAAAGAGTTGCATAATGTTCCTTATGTTGGGCACCCTGGATATCAGAAAATAGTGGCAACAATCAAGAGCCATTACTATTGGTCAGGCACGAAGAAAGAAATTGAAGAGTACATAGCTAAATTATTGGAGTGTCAAAGGGTCAAGGCTGAGCATAGACACCGAGCTGGGTTGCTACAACCATTACCCATTGCTGAGTGGAAGTGGGAGGTGGTGAAAATGGATTTCATCACGGGATTACCCAAAACAAACAAGAAACATGATTCCATCATGGTGGTGGTGGATAAGCTCACTAAAGCTTCCCATTTCATTCCTATGAAGGATACTCACAAGGAAACCAATGTTGATGATATTTAAATGAGGCAAGTAGCATGCTTGCATGGAATACCAAAGACAATTGTGTCTGACAGAGACCCAAACTTTACCTCAAAGTTTTGGAAAATATTATTCAAAGGGTTTGAAACAAATCTGAACTTCAACACAACTTATCATCCTAAGTCTGATGGACAAACTGAAAGGGTAAATCAAGTGATACAAGATATGTTAAGAATGTATGTGATGGAAAAACCATCTAAATGGTAATATTATCTATACTTGGTAGAATTTGCCTACAACAATGGGTATCAAACATCACTGAAGATAAGCCTGTTTGAAGCACTTTATGGTAGAAAGTGCAACACCCGAGTAAGATGGGACAACCCAGCTTATAGGGAAGTGATTGGGCCAGAGTTTCTCAAAGAAAATGGAAGAGAAAATGCTGAAGATTAAAAATAATTTGAAGGCTTCCCAACACAGGCATAAAATCTATGTTTACAAGAACATAACTCACAAGGAATTTAAAGTGGGGGATCATCTTTTCATGAAGGTGAAAGCCAACAGAAGTTCCCTGAAGCTGGGAAATTGTTCCAAGTTGGCAGCTAGATATTGTGGGCCATTTGAAATTCTAGAAAGGATTGGACCAATAGCTTATATGCTTGCATTTCCTTCATGCATGACTATTCATAACATATTTCATGTCTCATTTCTCAAGAAATATATACTTGATGATAATCATGTGATTGATTGGAATGCGATTCAGGTGGAGCAATAAGGCATTTTACAAGTGCATCCGGTGTGCATACTGGACTGGAAAATAAAGCAGCTACATAATCAAGCCGTAATGCTTGTAAAGGTTCAATGGAGCTGGTATGGACCTGAGGACACAACAAGGGAGCACGAAGGCGCTATGCGGGCAGAATAATCACATCTTTTTGAAGATTTTGAAAATTGTGTTGATGTTGTGTAAATGAGTTGCACTGAGGACAATGAAAAAATAAGGGGAGGGAATTGTAATATCCCAAGGCTGAGCCCCATTTGTAATTATGAATGTAACATGTTTTGTAGGCTGGTGAGCCAAGTATTTATAAGTTGGTAGGATTATGTGTTTATTAGGTCAGGAGCATGTTTTATACATGTAAATATTAATATTATTAATATAAAAAACATCACTACATGTAGACCGACCATGAATAAAGAGTTATGGGGGACTAAGATCCACTGGGTAGGGAAAGGGATGGGGCTGAGATTCTAGGAAAGAGGGGCTAAGCTTATTCTAAAATATGTAAAGAGAATATTAATTATCCTAAGTTCCTTTTGGGAGGGTAAAAAGTTCCAAGTGGGGGGGAAACGTTCTCTTGGAGATCCAAGTGTCATCCAAACCCCATGAAGTTTTATGGGGGCTCTCTCACTAGTCTCGGGGGGAATTCTTACCATTGGGATGATACTCACCATTCTCTCTTTGTTGGCCATGGTTTTCCCCATTCACGCAAACAATGAGAAAGAACGCAGTTAGTCATTTTGTTCACCATTTTTGAATTCCTTAACCACCTGAACCTCTTCTACAAGACAAATCTGATACCCTCGTTGTACCTTCACCTTCGGGTTGTGATCAGAATCTGGACCAGGGGTCAAAATTTAGCTCAAAAATCATAGTTCTTGGAATTGCCTCAAAACAAACAGGGGTGTATCCCTCGTCATCACGAACCCAACGCAACTCGTTTGGGTTCAAACGGATGATGGATGAGTGAGATATCGTGTTCTGTTCAAATCGTCAAATAGGCAAAAAAAAAAATGTGTTGACTGTACAGTCCGTATAGTCAGTATGGATGATGATGTGGCAGGGTCATATGATGATGTGGCAGAGTTGTACGCTGACGTGGTAGGGCTGAGTTGGTGGACAGTTGGCAGTTTGGGTGAATCATAGGTGGACATGTGGTATTATTGTGGCGAATGGTTTGGTGCCACATGGCCCAGGCATGGGTTGCCATGTGGTACCATGTTTTGGTTGTTTAAAATTATTATAGAGTCTGTGGTGATTGAACCCCGGACCTCCACCATAGACCGAGTGCTTTGGCAATGGCCACCCAACTGGTGCACCACACAATGTTGCTTGTTAAACATATGAGTTCATATATATTTAAAGTCGAAATATGTCATGGTTGGCACGGGGGTCAGGGCTGGGGCTTAGCCCCAACCCTTGGTTTTGTGCGCATACCCATGCATCCACGATACAGAGCTTTTGCATGGGAACCTTACCATATTATGGTTTCGTTACCCTCCATACTACATCGCATTAACGAGGTTCCTCTTACATTGTCGTTTGGTTGATATCATTCGGTTTACATTCTATGTCGGGGTTGCATCTAGTCCGAGGTTAGGGTGGTTGGTTACCACGGGATCCGGTTCCAAAACCAATATTTGCAACTACAGGTGGACTATGCACCTGAAAATTGTGGGGTGGTTACAATATGACCGCCCAATATGACCTTAGGCATGGAGGTTTCAACGTTCAAAGGCCACGGGGCCTATTTTGGCATTGGGACATGGCCATATGGCTCCCATGTAACCAACACCTCTGCCCAAAAAGGCGCTTAGTTTTTGTTAACCATTCGATAGTTTTGCCCATTTTGTGGTTATGCACCTGGTTCTAGGTTTTAGCATGATATTGAGCACATAAGCTAGGTTGGATGCACAGAGGTGCATTTTGGCGAACCAAAGACAGGAAGCTTGAAGGAAGAAAATGGCAGGAGGCCTATCTTCTTCATTTTCTGGCCAAATGAGGTGCCGAAAAATCCTAGCTAGGGGTTTTTGGACGTTCTAAATCCATTGTCACTATTTTCAAAGGCATTTGAAGACTTATTTTGCAGGTTTTTCACCATTGAAGTTTCAGAGAGTTTCAGGGAGCTTGAAGCCCTCATTGATTGAGGTCATGCTCAGATGAGACCAAGTCTGTTTTCTATGACTGAATAGTCATTTTTGGCTAATTGTTATGCTCTGAACACATTGGGATAGGTTACAGATCCATTTGAGGACTTTTACAGGTGTTATTTCCACAAGGAAGCTCAGGGAAGCTCAAGGCCACATGTAGAAGAGGTCATGCCGGGATGAGCCGTGATCCGTTTTCAGAGTTCTATTTGTCATTTCTGGGGTTTTTATGTATTCTGAACCCAATGGTACAGTCAGTATTTCCATTAGAGTTGAGCAGCATCTTGTAAAATAATATTTTAAAAACTAATCCCAAAGAGCCAAGTCCATTGATGGAGGCTCAATGACATG
>JASDQU010816490.1:6720-18011 GCA_032191745.1 Picea mariana
TTGATTTCCCATTACCCTTCTTTATTGGTGGCTTGGGATGACTATCCTGGGGTTATCCATCCTTGCTATTTCCTTTGACCTAAGAGTTAGGGCCACCCTTACCATACTTTGGTTGTTAGAGAACTGCAGACTTAAACTCCCACTTGTTCTATTGCTTAAACATTTGCTTGATTTACATAGCATATCGGTAAGCGGATCCCAATGACAAGATGTCTAGAAACTCCATTTCAATTTCGATGTACCTTTGTAGATCCCCATGATATTTTAGGACTATATGTCACTTAGAGTCTTTGATACCTAGATTGGTGTGCAAGGTATGGAAAGTATTCGTGAACTTCGACACAATTTGGCCCCTCTCTTGGCACATTGTGGTCCATCTCGTGTATTGGTCATTATAACTTCCAACATGGTAATATTGTTCCTTGAGGGCATCAAAAAAATATTCCCAAGTGGGTCTTGGCCCAAAAATTATAGACTCATCCTTGGCACGTTGCTCATAGTAAATATCCCACCAGTCTCTGACATGGGGAAGGTCCTTAAGGAGCGTGAAGGTTATATTTTCACTGTTGGAAAATTTGTGGTCAGAGAAATAACCCTCTAGGAAATTTAACCATTTTTTCAAAGCATCAACGTCTATTTTGAATTCAAATAAAGGAATATAAAAGTTAACTTGTACCTTGAAGGGGATCACACCTTCGAAGTGACTATTGATTGAAGGTGCCTCTGTTGTTGGCAGTCATCGAAGGATCTCGGTGAAATTATCCATCATCTCGTTCCTTTGTCGTGTGAGGGATTCCTTGAGAAACATTTTGAAAGGATATCTTGTCCCGTTGACCCTCTTTTCTTCCACCATGGAAGGTTTCTTTGGCATGTGAGAGAATTTTTACTCAAGAGAAACAAGCTTGAGACCCAACTCTCTATTCCCTGAACTCATTGGGGACATGCACTAAGAACAAGAAGGAGAAAACCGCTCTGATACCACTGATCAAGATTATTTTGGGGAATGATATGAAGGCATAAATCTATGAGAGATATAACAAATAAATATAGAGATATGGAAAGGAACATAGTAATACATTATATATCATATTCTATTAATGATTTCATTAAATACAAAAGACTGTAAAATGAAAAAACACACAAGATAGCTAGAATGATGACAACTTATATCTGAGAAGAGATGTGTCGACTATGCTCATTCACAAGAATATGAGTACAATGAGGCTCCAAAGGAATTTTTAACATAAAACATACATGAGAAAATCCTAAATATCCAAAACCCTAATTTTGGGAGATGGAACATCAAAAGGTTTGTGGGCCCCGATGGGAGTAGTCGATACGTCAACTTCCTGAGGGCGTAAATTTTTCATGCGATCTCTGTTTGGGGAGCTCAATACATCGTTGGAAAGGTATAAGTAAGGAGTACATATTTCGTTTGGTCTATTGTTTACCTATGTTTACATACTAGGCGTTTTCAAGCCCAAAAAACATCATTTAGGGCCTCAAAATGGCCCCGGAAGTTTGGGACCCGAAAAACTGTAAAAGAACTGCCAAAATGGAAACTAGTCTTTGAGCTAGTGGAATAGGTGGGTGGCCACTGATATCCACTTGGATCAAAGAAGGGTAAMAATGGTGGAGGATCATCATAGCAAGGGAAGAAKAMGAACTTGAGTAAAATCAAGTGCTTCTCATGTCATAAGAATGGAAATTATGCATCTCAGTATTTGAAGAAGAAGAAAGGAAAAGGAAAGATGTAGAAAGMAACATCAATAGAGACACAACTAGATKAGTTTGAAATGAAGTTTGAGAAGTATTTATCACTATTTTCTTTTCTTTATATGATCACACATACTAGGAGTATGTGGTACTTCGACAATGATGCATCTCATCGTATGAAAGAAGCATGGAAGTTATTTAGCAGTATGACGAAGAGGGAATTARATGTTCATGTGCAACTTGGTGATGATGCCAAGTATACAATGAAGGAAGAAGGAACATTTACTTTCCATATTGAGTCAAGAGGTTTGTTGGATGCCCAAGAACTTACTTTACGTACCAGGACTAAATAATAATTTTCTCTCAGTCTCAGTTATGGATGATAGGGGTTTTGTCATTAATTTTCAAAGAGGGAAAGTACTCATACATCCAAAGAAAGATATCCTAGATACAACAATGGTTATTTTGGTTAGAGAAGGAAATTTATATAGGTTGCAAGGCAATCATATTCAATATTTGGTACATGATAGTGACAACCTATGTGATCTATGCCACAAAATTTTGGGAAACCTACACTACATAACATTATCGATTATGAGGGGGATTGTTACAAGTCTTCCAAAGTTAAGTATTGAGCAACATGGAGTGTGTAGAGGGTGTGCACTTAGAAATAATGCCAAGTTTTATTTTCCAAGAAACAAGAGTAGGTCCAAGGGGATATTGGATCTTAACCATTCATATGTAAGTGGACTAATGTCAGTAGAATTAGTGCAGGGATCATCATATTATATGACATTCATTGATGAATTTTCCAAGAAAACCTGAATCTTCTTTATGAAGACCAAGGATGAGGTCTTCAGTCAATTTCAGTAGTTCAGGGCTTAGGTGGAGAACCATAAAAGAAATAAGATCAAGGTCTTGAAGTTAAATAATGGGGGATATTACACCTCTAGTGACTTCAAGTATTTCTGCAAGGAGGCAAGGATCAAGAGGGAGATGAGAATCTCATACAACCCTCAACAAAATGGGGCTTGTGGAGAGAAAGAATTGATCCATTATTGGTTCTTCTAGGGCTATGATACATGACCAAGAGTTTCCTATGTTTCTTTGGGAATAGGCATGTAACATGATGGTATTTGTAGAAGAGGAGTCTTCACAAGATATTGGGGGAGAAGACTCCAGAGGAGGAATTCTCAAGAGTGAAGTAAGAGATAGGTAATTTGAGGATCTTTGGTTGTTTAGTATACATCCATGTGCTTGTGGAGAAGAGGAAAAATATGGAGCCTTTAGGACATAAAGGTATGTTTGTGGGGTATAGTGAGACCTCAAAGGATTACATGACCTTTATTACAATTTAGAGGAAGACAATGGTGAGCAACGATGTTACATTTGAGGAGAACTTGGCATCTAGGAGATCTCATGAGTCATTAGCAGTGACATAGGATGAGGAGAAACATGCTCTGAATCATAAGCAATAGTTAGCAGCTTAGAATTGAGGTGTGGAGGAGGAATTATCACCTTTGAGTCCTCTTAGGAGACCCAAGTGGATATTACAAACATTAAGGGATGTTTGTGAGGACCCTAGTAGTGTTTTCAAAGAGCACAAGCCTCCAAGGAAGTTTTTGAACTATATGGTACTTATGAGTAGCATCATTGATGCTAAGACTTCCAGTTATGAGGAAGCAACAGATCAAAAGGTATGGAAATATATCATGGTAGAGGAGTACACCTTTATTATAAGGAATGATGTTTGGGACATAGTGTCGAGACCGAAGGGGAAGTTAGTTGTGAGTTTCAAGTGGCTCTATAAGAACAATCATGTTGCAGATGGTATCATCAAGAAGTTCAAGGCGAGGTTTGTGGAAAGAGGGTTTTCCTAGAAAGAGGGAGTGGAATACGAAGAGACATTTTCTCCAATATCCATGTATGTTTCTACTTGATATATTATTTCTATTGCTTCAATTATTAGGTGGAGGATACATTAGATGGATGTGAAAATAAATTTCCTCAATGAGATCATTGAGGAGAAAGTATACATAGAACAACCTCATGGATTTGAGGTACATGGGAGGGAGTCTCACATGTGTAGGATTAATAAAGCCTTGTAAGAACTCAAATAGGAACCCATGGCATGGTATTCCAGGATTGATAGATACTTTCAGATTATGGGCTTTACCAAGAGTGAGGCATATCCTAACTTGTACTTAATACTTGTTGGGTCTGATCCACGCATCTTGGTTCTATACATGGATTATATTTATCTCACACATGTAGAGGATGATCCAGGTGGATATCGGTGGCCACCCATTTATTCCAACTGACTCAAAAAAATATTATGGCAATTTACTATTTTTAGTAGTTTTTCAGTTCCTAAACTTTTGTGGCCATTTTGAGGGCCTAAATGAAGTTTTTTCAGGATCAAGCACCTCAATCATTATCATAGGCTTTGATTGATCCCCCGAAATGAATCTCCTTGATGATACCTTTCCAAATATATATCGTGTGCCCAAAACAAATATTGTATGCCAAAGTTATGCCCCTGGGAAGTTGATACACCAAACTACAAAAAACGTGGTCCACAAAACTGTTGGATTTTCATCTTCTGCGGTTATGGTTTTGGATTTTATTTATTTTAAAAATGCCTTTAGAGCCTCGCTGTAATCATATTATTTTGAATGAGCATAGCTGTCACATCTCTTCTCAGAGATAAGCTGCCACCATTCTAGCAAGTTCATTCACTCTGGATTTTATAGTTTTGTACATTTCGCTCATTAATAGAAATTGTGTATTATTGTATATTTGTGTTTATATATATATTACATTATGGGATATCTGATATATCTCTATACATTCATTTATTATTTCTACGCTCTCATTTCGTGCCAAAAATAATATGGATCAGTGGTATCATAGCATGTTTCTCTTCATCGTTTTTTTTGTGCATGTCCTTGACGAGGTCTGAGTATAGAAAGTTGGGTATCGAGGTTGTCTCTCTTGAGGAAAATCTCTCTTGTACACCCAAGAAATCCTCCATGGAAGAAGAAAAGAAAAACAATAGAGAAAAATATCCTATTAATTTGTTTCTTGAGCAAGCTCTCATGCGACAACGAGATGAAATTATGGAGAATTTTTCCCATATTCTTCAATGTCTATCGATAATAGTAGGCACGTCTTCATCAAGTGACCACTTTGGAGGCACCTCTACTTTCAATGTACAGATGAATTTTTATATTCCCATATTTGAAGGTTAGATTGATGCAGACGCCCTAGAAAAATGGTTAAATCTTCTAGAGGGTTTTTTCTCTGTTCACAATTTTTTCGACAGCGAAATGATCACCTTCACACTCCTCGAGGCTCTCCCCCATGTCAAACATTGGTGGAACTTACTGGGAGAAAATTTCCATAGAGGAGTATGGAATATATGGGGCCAATCCAACTTGGGATTTTTTTGTGTATGCAGTCAAGTAACAATATTACCGTGTTGGTAACTATGATGACCAATACATGAGATGGACCACACTGCAACAAGATAGGGGCCAAACAATGTTGAAGTTCACAAATACTTTCCATACCTTGTGCACCAAGTTGGGTATCAAAGACTCCAAGCAACATATGGTTTTGAAATACTGTGGGGCTCTGCATAAGTATGTCCAAATTGAAATGGATTTCCTATACATCTCATCACTAGGAGCTTCCTATCGATATGCTGTCAAAATCAAGCAGAAATTTAGGCACTATAACAAACAAGAGTTTGAGTATGCAAATCTACAACAAATAAATCATGGTAAATACGACCCTAATAACCAGCCTCCATAAAACTAGTCTGCGTCTTAGGAAAAGAAGGGTAACGAAAAGATGAAAATGGACACTGAAAAGTGGTGCAATTTCCAAAATATCCCCTAGCATAACACCGATGAATGTCACTCAAATCAGTCATTGGTGGCTGAAATCAAATAAAAAGAGTCGAACCCATATTCGAAATTTGATTCAGAAAATAATGGAAGGAGACAAATCATCAATGCATATCCCACTTCCACCATCATAACCACAAAAATTCAACCAGAAGAACCAACAAATACCAAAGAGGGGGAGCGCCTCTTTCATTCACAGATGTGGATGAAGGGGACCTCACTGCATTTTATTGTGGATAGTAGAAGCCAAAAGAACCTCATATCAGTAGAGGCCATCAAACAATTGGGATTGTTGACAACACCACACCCACAACCACACAACATCGGGTGGTGTTTCCAGGGACAATATCTCCGTGTCAACCAATAGTGTCGCATGTCCTATGGCAACAATCCCTTAAAGGATTAGGTATTGTGTGATGTTTCCCCTCTTTATGTATGTGATGTTCTTTTGGGCCAACCATATATGTGGAAACATCATTTTGTTTATGATTCTCGACCCTGTAGTGTCATTATTACTCTAGGGAGTCAACTCTACAGGATACCAGAGGTAGTTCCAAATATTGTCCCACCTAAACAGTCCCGCAAGGTATTATCTCATACTACAAAATTCAACTTCTTCACGGTCTATTTAAAAGGTGAACATAAGAACACCGCAACCACTGTAGCCTCAGTCCAAGCACCTTCTGTCCAACAGAAGTAGGTCGACAATATTGAAGAAAAGTACAAGGATTCCTTCTGCACACAGTCATCTCATGTAGCCAGACTGGTTAAAAAGGGTCCGACCCTTCCAACCACAGGTTCGTGACAGCCTTCAACAAGCTAAGCATCACAACTTCTCCAACAACTTAAGTAGCTCATCAAGATGCAGATTCAACAAATGCTTTTCCCTCTCCCTCGGGAACTCAATGCAATGGAGACCATTGCTTCCTAAGGAGGGAGGATTTATCCAGGTGTATATCGGTGGCCACCCACCTATTCCAACTGGCTCAAAACAATCTTCTGGAAATTTACTATTTTTAGCATTTTTTCAGTTCCTAAACTTCTGGGGCCATTTTGAGGGCCTGAATGATTTTTTTTGGATCGAGCACCTCAATGATAGCCAAAGGATTTGATTGAGTGATCCAAATGGATCTAGGAAATCAAAAATTTCAAATTTATTGGAATCATACAAAAAAATGTCATTACATAGGGATCGTCGAGTTGATTTTGACCATATTTGTTTTTTCCAAAAATGGAGTCAGTATGCGGAAGTTATCGCGATCTGAAGTTCAGGTCAAGCATACAAAAAGTCAAAGTCAAAAAGTAAAATTCAACAGGTCAAAGTCAATTGATGACAGCAATAGTAAACTTGATGATGTCAATAGTGACATGGAATATGATGTCAGTAGTGATGTGGTGGTGACGTCAACATGTAGATGTGGAAACACCAGGAGCTAACACGTGGCAAACATTTTTGGCATTTTTAGGTGTTGATGTGGTGATGACGTGGACTATATAAATTGAAACATGGTAGTTTGTACAATGATGTGGCATCCCGTACGGATGAAACGTGGTAGTTTGTACGATGATGTGGCAACCCATACAGATGACATGTGGAAACCCATACGAATGACACGTGGCAGTCCATACGATGGCCTGGCAGTCGTACGGATGACTTGTCAGAGCTAACTGTGTAGAGTGATGTGGCAACTGACTATGTAGGGTGACGTGGCTAGGGACAATGGCGAGGTGACATGTGTCCCAATGAGGAGGTGCCATGTGGCACCTTATAGAAGGTCAAAAATTTGGTGGTTCCACCAAATCTGGAAAAATCTCACTAAATCTAGCTAGCTGTTGCTAAGTTGGCTAACTATTGCTAAATTTGGCGTATTCTGGATTATTTGGTTGGGCATGAAAATCAAGAAAAAAGTTTTTTTTGGCACACAAATTGAGACTGTAAAGACTGTACGGATCTGACAAAGCGCAACATTGGGATTCATGTCGAGGGAAGGTCCCAAGGGTCTGTTTAGAAGCATATTGACTTTATACTCAAAAGTTGTAGAATTTCGAGGGGAGTCTGAATATGGCTTCTGTTTTTGCATGCGAGTAGCCGAACATAAAAGTGCTTCCAGATTCCAAGGTTTCGAGCCAAGCATAGCTGATTTTATACTCAAAAGTCTCAGAATTTCCTGTTCCAGCCAATGGTGATGTCTTTTTCTATCCAAAATTTGCAGATCTGAAAGGTGGTTTTAGGAGCTATTATGTAAGCCTTTCTTTTGTATTATTAAAGCATTTAAGATTAATAAGAAGCCTTCCCCACTAAGACAAAGGGCCAGATACGTAGGAAAACTTGTGCCGATCTCCGTTATTAATCTTGGTGTTATGGTTTTGATGTTTTTACTTCTTATATGGCTGTAAATTATTTCATTAAGCTTCTTCTCTTAATTTCTAAATGGTAAATCAACTCATGCATAAACTTAACCATAGTCTTTAAAAGATCATTTTCAGATCATTGAGCCCCCAAAATGAATCTCCTCGACAATACCTTTCCAATGAGCTATAGTGCACCCCAAACAAAGATTATATGCCAAAGTTACACCCCTAGGGTGTTAATACACCAAACTACCCAAAACAGGGTCCACAAAACTGTTGGATTTTCATCTTCTGGGGTTAGGGTTTTGGATTTTATTTATGTTAAAAAGGCCTTTAGAGCCTCATTGTAATCATCTTCTTATGAATGTGCATAACCATCACATCTCTTCTTAGAGATAAGTTGCCACCATTCTAGCGAGTTCATTCACTCTGTATTTTACAGTTCTGTACATTTCTCTCATTAATAGAAATTATGTATTACTATATCTATGTTTTTATGGTTATATATCTATGTTACATTATTGGATATATGATATATCTCTGTACATTTCTTTATTATTTCTCCACTCTCATTTTGTGCCAAAAATAATCTGGATCAGAGGAGATTATTGCAAGGTACAAATAAGATTTGAATACCGAGCTCGAGATGAAGGACATTGGCTTGATGCATTATTTCTTGGGGTTAGAGGTATGGAAGGTATCTAGAAAGATCTTCCTTGGTCAAGGGAAGTACATTGTTGATATATTGAGAATATTCGGGATGGAGGAGTGTATACCAATGGATACACCTATGGTTACCAATCTGAATAATGTTATCACTTCAGATTTAGATTTGGTGGATCCCGAGATATATAGGTTGCTAATAGGGTCCTTGATGTATTTTGTCAACACTAGGATAGATATATGTTTTTCTATGAATACCTTGAGTTGGTTCATGGTGGATTCGAGGCAAGTGCATTGGATAGTAGAAAAGCATGTGCTCGAGTACTTGAGAGGTACAATGGAGTATGGATTGATGTATCTTGGATGAGATGTACTGGAGTTGCAGGGATATACAGTCTTAGATTGGGAAAGGAGTGCAGTAGGAAAAAAGAGCACCTTGGTGTGATCCTTCAACTTGGGACCAACAATGATTACTTGGTTCAACAGGAAGAAGAATTCTACAACACTCAATTCAACAAAGGAAGAGTATATGGAAGTGAGTATGGCTAGTTGTGAAGCTATTTGGCTTCACAAATTGCTTACATGTTTATTTTATCAAGAGTTGGAGTGTTCGGTGATATACTTTGATAATCAGAGTTGTATCAAACTCTCAGAGAATCCAATATTCCATGATATGTCCAAGTATATAGAGATCACATATCATGTCATTCGAGATAGGATCCAGAAGGTAGCGGTGAAGATTTAATATATTTTCATAGATGAGTAGGTTGCAGATATTCTGACCAAACCCTTGGTGAAAGGGAAGGTTTTGTTCTTCATAGATAAACTTGGAGTGGTGCAAAATTCCTTCATGTCTAAGAGGGAGTGTCATTTTTTGTAGCATCGGACATGTATTTCCACATAGTTCTAAGTGTCTAGACATGTGGAAATTATCCATAGCCTTCTACCTTGAAACTTTACTTTAATTAAAGGAATTGTTAAATCAAAGTGTTTTTATTAGTTTTGATTCTCGGATCTGTCAATACCGTAACATCAACCTCATAAGGACATTAGTCTCCCCTTCATTTTTATAAAGGTGGTTCTCCTCTTTGGCTAAAAGATATATCTTTGGATATCTTGGAGTAGGGAGATTGCTAGGAAGAAAACCCCAAATCTTTATTTCTTGGATTTATATGAAAATGGTACTTCAATAACCCAGTATGATGGTTATGTGTAGCAAGAAGTTATTTACAAATAAAATATTGAAGAGGAGCTTCAATATCAAAAAATACAAATAATCAACACCACATATGTAATCCTCTATAGATACATTCATATCTCCTCACAAGGGAAATGAGAGAATATTTTTTATCATCTCAAAGAATTTAAATGAGTATTGCAGTTAAAATGAAAGGGAAATTGATAGGTCAACCTCAAATATCTCATACTTAAAACTCAAAGTTATAAGATACAATCAAGATCAACCCCGAAAGTAATTCTTTGTGGAGTCTTTCTCATAAAATATATCTAACAATATACAAAATCCATTTGACAGTTACATATATGGCTGCAAATGCTCCATGATCATATATGAAAAGTCTTGGAAGATTACATGAAAAACACTTGAGAACTCAGCCCCGTGATAGTTTCAAGAATACAAACACAAAGCTTTGAGAAAACAATATAGAAGAAGAAAATAATGGAGAAGAATGAAAATATTTGTTTGCTGATCAAAATCTTGATTACATAATGATGGCTGGTATGTCTCTCTCATTATCCTTTGAATTCCCTCTCAACAATGAATTCTGAAACTTATGAAGTCTCTTTTTTCCCTTTTTAAAGAAATGCTCTTGTAACTACTTGAGTAGTTAGGGTTTGTCCTTTTTCTCTTTAAATTCTTTTTTCTTTTTTTATAAAATCAATTTAACTAACATAACATTGGAATCTCATTAATTACTTGAATTCATTGACATTCCCACTTTAAAGTGGGCCCCAAAAATCTTTAAATAAAAGTTTTTTAAAATAAACTTTTATTTCAAATATATTTTAATTTGTTGCATCCTTTAAGAGATGAATGTGTTTTAATTTTATGGTAAGTATGTGGATATTTTTATCCCTTCAAATCACTTATGATTTTATATTCATCATCTTATCTTTCCAACGATATAAAATTTTCCCAAATCTATTGCCCGGATCTCAAGATATGAGCTTGTGAAGTTGAGTTGTCACATAGACCAATTAAAAATGCCGCTAACTGATATTTTATTTTTTGAGAAAAATGTATCAAATTTGAGAACCTTAAATCTATAACACCATATTCTACATCAAAATACCTTTCCAACGGTATAATTTTTGTGTGATTCGGACACCCATATCTCAAGTTATGGCCTCCAGACGATTAACACTCAACCATCGTCGATCGATTGTCTTGGGTAAATCACAACCCTTGGATGAATTTCTTGCCCCTTCATAAATTTTCCCTTTTGGTTCAAAAGTCTATCCCACATGCATTGGGATATTATATTCTTCATGGTATATAATACTAAGTGTTTCATACACTTATCAAGAAACAAAGAAGAGAAGAAATTATGGAGCTTGGAGGATTCGACCCTTAGAAAATTGTTGAATAAAATAATAGTTTTTGGAACCCGTTCATCGTCCACCTCATGT
>JASDQU010816490.1:121216-133611 GCA_032191745.1 Picea mariana
TTCATCCATTTGTGCACCTTATCAATCATGATAAGAAAATAATGAGTCATCATTTCATCAAACAAACCATGCATGACAACTCATTGATCCATCTTCGTCTATGCATCATGTCAATTATCCATCTTTATCTATTGGTTTCCACTTTGACATCTATCATTATTATCAAGGACAATAACTATACTTTTTTCATCAATTATTAATCAATCAATCCTTTGATATCAATAAATCACATGACATCAATCAATCAAACTATTGGAATCAATGAAAACATGATCCAACAATAAATTTCTATCTAACACATAATTATCCAATGCATATGTCAATGTTTTTAGACATCTAGGAATATGTTGATACTCAATATAATCAAAATGTATTTCCAAGATGCGAATTCTTAAGTATACCTGTAACAAAGTAGAACTTCAGATGGAATAAATGTTACTCAAATTTAGCACTACTAACTGTGAATCAAGTTGTACAATAAGATGACGGATTCCAAATGAAATGGTGTCAGTTAACAACTCGATAATTGCATTATATTCCATGATATTATTAGTTGCACGACCAAGGAAAACACTGTGTAGACTAATAAATTCATTTGTAGGTGCATAGATTTCCCATGCAACAAACGTTAGGTTTTGAGTACTGCAACTAGCACCATCAACAAAGCCAATATAGGGTAGCGAAGACATCGACATATGGAAACCAAGCATAATGCAAGGTGAGAAGATGAAAGGCAAAACCAAAAAATGAAAAACCATACTAGAGTATGATACACTAAAAATACAAAGCACTCATGCAAAAATAGTTTAAGCATAGTTGTTACACATTATTTTCATCATCCCTATGACTGTTAATGATGTAAACCTATCTTTTTCATTCAAAGGGGTCAGTGGCCTAAGTTCCTGAAGAGAGAAAGGAGAAGAACTTTTCCTGAGAAAAGAAGTTGCATTTTGCTTTGTAAAAATCCTATAAAAAAGGAAGTTCGTAGGCTACATTATAGCTAGGGTGTGAGAATGCCTGATTCTCGTAGGCTGCGTCATAGCTAGGTCATGAGGAGTTTGCAATATTCTTTATAGGCAGGGTGTGAGAATGCTTACACGTGGGAAAAACAAGCGTTTTCTTGAATCTTCTAGAAGGAGAAACTTCCATGGTGAGGTGGCATCTGAATGGTTTGGATCTTACTCGCTTTCATGATTTAGTGGGATCATCCTAACCTCCTCACCTTATCCTCTTCATCTTATAAAAGGAGAGGAGATCTCATGAAGAAGGGCTAAGTTGTTTTTGGCTTGGATGAGATTATCTTTTGGGATTAGCTTGGATTGGATTGAGCTTTGGAGATTGTTAGCTTTGCTAGATGAGCCACTTTGTCAAGATAGATTGTGAATATTATCAGATCTATGCTCTCATAATTCTTGGAGTGGAAGTGTGTGGGGAATGAAGGATAGTTGGAAGGGACCTTACGACATCAAGGCCATGGTTGTAATCTCTCTTTCACATTTAATATGATACAGTAATATGATTCTTTTCTATAAAGCTTGGTGTGTTTTATTGTATGATTCCTTCATCGCGTACATAGGTTTATATTGAGTTTATGCTATTACTATGACTTTGGTTGGTTGTGTTCTTTTGCAGGTTCATCATTGTATGTGCGTTGGAACGGAGCTAGGATGGTGATGGCGAGAGGAAGATACATTTAAACAGTATGTCACCCATCCCTCTTTAGTTAGTAAATTTATGATTTGAAACTTAAGGAATGTGTCATGTTCTGGTGTGTTTTGTTCTAGATCTAGGTGGATCTAGGGAGATCAGTTAGTGTCCGCACCTACCAATTTATCCCATAACAATAATACTTCTTTAATTAAATCCCATTTATGGGTTCACTTAAAGGAATTCCATCATAATATACCATCTCATAATCCCCTTTATCCAACATTCGTTTCACGATATAAGGGCCATGCCACATGGGCTCGAATTTACCGGCCCCTAATAAGTCATGATCTTGTTCATAAAGAAGAACCAAATAACCCTCATAAAAACACCTGGTTTGACATTCTTGTCATATTGATATTTGACATACTTCTTCTGAGTTTCAATGACTAATGAAACATCACGACGAGTCTCATATAATTGCGTCAAATACAAGAGACGTTCATCTTCAGCTGAGGTGCTCAGGAGAAGTTCGACAGATAGTTTCAAAGATGGGATTTCACATTCAATTGACAGAATAGCTTCGATACCATATAATAATTGGAAAGGTGTGAACCCCATGGAAGATTAAATGGATGTTTGATAGGCCCATAATGTCAAGAATAGCATCGTGTGCCAACTTGATTTGTGAATTCCTACCATCCGTCGAAGCATAGTAGTGAGAACTTTGTTGATTGCTTCAACCTGGCCATTGGCATGTTGATATTAAGGTGTTGCATTTTCATGTCGAAGAACAAAATTCTTTGTAAGTTAAGGCATCATGAAATTAGCAAAATGATTACCATGGTCTGTGCCAATGGCTTGACTGAGACCAAATCTAGTAACGATATGATTCAATATGAAAAACACTACAGTTTTCCTGGTATTATCAAATGTAGGCATTGCCTCAGCCCATTTAGTGAAATAATCCACGATTATAATAATGTATCTAATGTAGGAGCATCACTCCACCTCAACAACGTGCCAGCATTCCAGCACATCAAAACACATTTAAGAAGGGGAGAGGTGCCATCCCTCCCATTTTGCCCCCAAATTAAAATTTTAAATGTAATTAAAGAAATTAAATGTTGGGAGGCTCAAGGAAAGTCGAGGCCATGTGTATTGTTCAAGTTGCATGTGAATATGCCTTTAATGGCTATCAGGTAGATTAATTTAGACATGATTCGGATTGGATGTCCATTGAATGTAATTGAATGAATTTCAATGCGAGTAGGTGGAGGAAGGATCGAGAGCCCCTCCTTTGTAAAATTTCTTTGTTTTCTAATTTCATTAGAATTAGTCAAGTTAGGAGAGAGCCGAGACTTTGTTGCATTGTGAGCTTACACATCGTAATTGACATTCTGTTATTAATACAAAAGAGCAGGTTTCACTGTTTTTGAATTCTTGTGTGGTGAATGTTTTCTTTATGATGATATGTGTTTATGAATGTTATCTTTGTCTTTATATGAATATATAATGTAGATGTGTATGATAGGTTTCCATATGCAGGGACAGACATAACTCACTATATGTTTAAGAGTTTGTGAAATTGTTCTGGGTTCTTTAGGTTGTGCAAGGAGTGCACGATGAAGTATCAAACTCTGTAGTCGACACAAGGAGTGTGCATATGAAATCTTTCGAGTCAGAGAAGAACATGCCATGAGGGAACACTAGAACACGCAAAGACTCAAGGAACCTCAGAATGACTAAATACTATGGAGGGAAGATTGTGCAGAGAAAGCACAATCGAAGTTGTTGAATACTTCAAAAATGCTCTTCCAGGTGGGCATTGAGCAGGTGCAAGTGTGCACAGGTGAACTCTATTTCGAGTTTAAAGAGAAAATAGTGTTAAGGATAAGACACTCATAGAATTACTGAACACTTTACAAGCTCATCAAGGAGTGCTTGAGCATAAGTTTCCAAGAGGGCACATATATCCCTTGGAGGGATAAAGAGACATATAACTTCTCGGGTCTGAGAAGGTGAAGGAACCAGAGTTGTTGAACACTCTGGGGAAAGAATCTCTGTAAGGTGTGCATTGAGCAGGCACAAGGAGTGCACAAGTGAGTTCTCAGAATTCAAGACTCAAAGAGTGAAGTCATGCAAGGAATGGACAAGTCCAACACACTACTGAAGTGTTGGTAGGGGCTCTGGAGGAAATGAGCATAGAGTGTGTCAAGAGGGCACCAGAAATCCTTGAGGGAAGTAGAAGGGTCGAGTCCCTTGGAAGGCTGAGTGATTTCAAACCTTCTGAGAGATAATTTCATTGCACATAGAGTCTCTACCAGGAGGGGAAAAAGATAAAAACAATCCATGTATCAGACTATGGGAGGAGCGCAAGTGTGTGCTAGGGATGATGCCAAGTTACATTGGCAAATATCAGTAGGCAGAGCACAAGTCGAGACCCAACAATCGGGCTCACAAGAGAAATCTCAAAGGCCAAATACTTTGACACTTACAATTTTTCCCAATTATGGAGAAAGTGGGTGCAGAAGGGTGAAAGGCTCCCAAAGGGCAGGGATCCAAAGAAGATCTAGGTCATCCATTGAGAGGACAACTATTAGTCAGGAGAAGGGTTTGGCAGGTATAGATTTTGGGGTTCAGAGGAAGTAGGGTGCAGAGTAATGAGGACTCTTGAATTCCTGGAGGCTGGAGTCCCAGAAAAGATCTCGACTTTAGGTTGGATGAGGGTTGTGGACCGTTGATCTTTTTCCTTCAGAGGTTTGCCAATTCGGTGCTCTGGGGGAATTGGAATCTTGGGGTTGTGGGAACCTTAGAAGTCTGGAGGCCAAAAATGTCGTCAGCCATCAGATTATGAGGACACATGGAGAGCAGATCGATACTTTGTCAATTCAATGTTCGGTGCTTTGCAAGTGTCATGTGTTATAGAGGAGAGAAATTGTCGAAGGAGAAGCACCAAAGACTTAGCGCAGTTTGGGTTAAGCCACGGGTCATATCTCAAGGTCACATGAAAGAAGGGGCCTAACATAAGAAGCTAGGGTCTATTTTTATTCAAATTTTCAAATAGTGAGAAGGGGATTAATAGGAGCCCATAGGTCTCACAAGACCTGCACCTGATGAGAAAAGGGGCTTGTGTAAAGTAGTTTTGGGTTCCAGCAGGGGCCTGAAGATTCGATCTGAATCATAAATTTAAATATCCTTGACCAAGAGGTTGCATAACCCCTAGGAGGGAAGGGGGGCTACATCAAGTGGTATCAGAGTGGAAATTTTCTTGCAAGCAATGGGCAAACGAAAGAGGATATAGTCTGACAACATCAAGTAGTATCAGAGGTTTAATTTTTCCTATAGACAATAGGTGAAGGAGGTAGAGTGTTTATGCTCTGTGTGAAGGATTGTTCCAAGCTTGCAACATTCAAGCAGACAACGAGGTGGGATGTAGGAGAAGTTGGGGATACTCTTAGTTGTGGAGTAGACAACAAACATCCAGGTGGGCCGAGGAAAATAGAAAACGACTACTAAAGACCATGAGCATGGTCGAAGAGGAGACCACCAGTAGAAAAGAAAAGCAGAGATGGATCAAGAGCTCAAGAAGATAAGAGGAGAAATGGAGAGGCTGACATTGAAGATGCAGCATGAGGAAAAGGTACATTAGAGGTACGAATGGCCTCTGAAAAGGAAAGAAAAATGGCCTGTTAAAAAGTTGTTGGCCAGAAGGCAGCAACAAGAGTTGATGAGGTGGCTGAGGGAAGTTGAAATCCTCAGTGACAGAGAGAATATAGTTTGTGTCTATGAACCAGATATTGGAGAAACACTCAGCGATGAGGAGAGGAGATCAACAGTTTATCTCATAAACTTCCGGGAGGGCAGAGATGAAGACTCATATTTCTAGGTGGGCAATGTAGAGGGAATAGCTGATATCATAGACTTCCAAGAGGGCAGGACAAAAATCCAAAATTTCCAGGTGGGCAAGGGACATGGAGAGAGACTGTTTGAAAGTATCATGAGCTCAGAGGTGAGTTTTTATCATCAAGGAGTGATGACAGAGGAAGATCGGATGTGTGTTATGATCAATGGGGGAATTGAGATATTCCTGCCATACAGACCAGTTGAGGCTGGATCATGTGTTTCAGAGGCAACAAAAGAAGGACAACCAATGAATATTGTCATAGAGGAGAAGGTGCAAACATCAAAATCTTCCCAAGTAGTAGCAGAAGAAAAAGAGCATTCTGAGAAATGGCTCAGAATTTTCAGCCAGGAAGCTGAACAGGATATGACTGCAACACAGAGTTTGTAGTAGAAGAGGAAGTAGACAACATGGACTTTGTTGACCTGTGTAAATAACTAGAAGCACTGGAGAGAAGAGTGATAGTGCAAAGTCAACACATCCAACAAGCTAAGTTGGAAACAAATGGAGGAGAATACCAGCCAGCAGAGGAGAAGTTGGAGGAAGTTGGGAGTGTCCCCATAACAAAACTGGAAGAAGTTGAGCTATCATAGGAGATGGCTAGACAAAAGTCCAATAAGGAGGCTATAGAATATGAATATGAAGGGAAGTGGCAAATTAAGGCCACATAAGAGGAAAATAGCAGGGGAGATCAAGTTGATCTACACATTGACAAGGAAGAAGTGTAGAAGGATAGTTTGCATGAAAGGAGAATCTATCCAACATATAGGCTAGAAGAATTCATAGAGGAAATCAGAGAGATGAAGGTGAATTTAGCATAGGAGACTACCATCATGGAGAAACCAAATAGAGGAGGACCTGCAAGAGCAATAGGGAAGAAGTAGCAACAACAACAACAAAGCAGAGGAGTAGGGGGACATCTCCAAAGAAGATTTTGGGATCCAGGGGATATCAACAGTAGAACAGAGGAGCTCATGAGAAGGAGATCATGATTTTCCCAACATTGGAGTATGATGTAGGAGCATTGCTCCACCTCAACAACACACCAACATTCCAGCACATCAAAGCACATTTAAGAAGGGGAGAGGCACCAACCCTCTGATTTTTCAGCCAAATTTAAAATTTTAAATGTAACTAAAGAAGTTAAATGTTTGAAGGCTCAAGCAAAGTAGAGCCTATATGTATTGTACAAGATACATGTGAAGACGCCTTTAATGGCTGACATGTATATTGATTTAGGCCTGATTCAGGCTAGATGTCCATTGAATGTAATTGATTGAAATTCAATGCGAGTAGGTGGAGGAAGGATCGAGAGCCCCTCCTTTGTAAAAGTTATTTGTTTTATAATTTCATTAGAATTGGTAAAGTTATGAAAGAGTCGAGACTCTATTGCAATTTGAGCTCACAAATTGTGATTGGCATTCTGTTATTAATACAAAAGAACAATTTTCACTGTTTATGAATTCTTGTGTGGTGAATATTTTCCTTATGATGATATGTGTTTATGAATGTTTTCTTCTTGTTTATATGAATATATGTTGTAGATGTGTAGGATAGGTTTCCATCTGCAGGGATAGATAGAATTCATTATCTGTTTAATATTTTGTTAAATTGTTTTGGGTTCTTTAGGTTGTGCAAGGAGTGCATGTCAGAGTATCGAACTCTATAGTCAGTTCAAGGAGTGCACATATGAACTCTTTCAAGTTAGAGAATAAAGTGCCATGAGGGCACACCAGAATGTTAACAGACTCAAGGAACCTTAGAGTTACTATATACTCTGGAGGGAATATTGTGTAGAGAAAGCACAATCGAAGTTGTTGAATACTTCGAAAAGGCTCTACTAGGTGGGCATTGAGCAGGTGCAAGTGTGCACAGGTGAAATCTATTTTGAGTTCAAAGAGAAAAGAGTGTCAAGGAGAATACACTCAAAAAGTTACTGAACACTCAGCAAGCTCAGCAAGGAGTGTTTGAGCAGAAGTTGCCAAGAGGGCACATATATCCCTTGGAGGGACAAAGAGACAGAGACCTTCTGAGGTTTGAGCAGTTGAAGGAACCAAAGTTTTTGAACACTCTAGGGAAACAAGCTCTACAAGGTGTGAATTGAGCAGGCGCAAGGAGTGAGTGAGTGAGTTCTCAGAATTAAGGACTCAAAAAGTGAAGTCATGCAAGGAATGGACAAGGCCAACACCCTACTAAAGTGTTGGTAGAGGTTATGGAGGAAAAGAGCATAGAGTGTTCTAGGAGGGCACCAAAAATACTTGAGGAAAGAAGAAGGGTTGAGTCCCTTGGAAGGTCAAGCGATTTCAAAGCTTGGGAGAGATAGTTCCATTGTGCATAGAGTCTATGCCAAGAGGGGAAAAAGATAAAAAAATTCCAAGTCTCAGACTGTGGGAGGAGCGCAAGTGTGTTCCAAGGCCGAGGCCAAGCTACATTGGTAAATATCGAAAGGGGGAGCACAAGTCAAGACCCAGCAGTCGGGATCATAGGAGAAATATCAAAGGCCAAAGCCTTTGACACCTATGAATTTAACCAATTCAAGAGAAAGTGACTGTAGAAGGGTGAAATAATCTCAAAGGGTAGGGAGCCAAAGCCGATATTTGTCATCCATCAAGAGGACAACTGTCATCCAAGAGAAGGGTTCAGTAGGTAGAGATTTTAAGGTTTAGAGGAAGTAGGTTGCAGAGTCATGAGGACTCCCAAATTCCAGAAGTCTGGAGTCCCAAAGAAGATCTCAGTGATTGATTGGCTGAGTGTTATAGACCATTGATAATTGTCCTTCATTGGTTTTCCAATTCGGTTCTTCGGGGGATTGGAATCTTGGTGTTGTAGGAACCTCAGAAATTCAAAGGCCTAGACACCAAAAATGTAGTTAGCCGTCAGATTGCGAGGACACATGGAGAGTGGATCGAGACTCCACTAGTTCGACGTTTGGTGTTTTGAAAGTGTCATGTGTTATAGATGAGAGAAACTGCCAACGGAGAAGCACCAAAGACTTATCACAGCTTGGGTTAACCCCTGGGTCATAGCCCAAAGTCACATGAAAGAAGGGGCGTAGAATAAGGAGCCAACACCTATTTTTATTCAAATTTTCAAATAGGGAGCAGGGGCTTAACAAGAGCCCGTGGGTCTCACAGGACCTACGCTTGATGAGAGAAGGGGTTTGTGTAAAGTATTTTTGGGTTCGAGTAGGGGCCCAAAGAGTCAACCTGACTCAAAAATTTGAAGATCCTTGACCGAGTGATCACAGAACCCCTAGCAGGGAAGGGGGTTGCATCAATATCCATGCCCCCCATCCAATTGAGGGTTACATGTTGTTATCACTGAGATTCACCCTCTGAATACAAGAGGATAATCCCAGTACCCATCAAAATAAACGTAAAAGGATTAAAATTGTTTGAGAAGGTGGATCAGTGAGACTGTAGAGAGAGGAAAAGATAACAGAAGTAACTGCAGATCAGTTCAGGACCATTGGGCTATGGAGTCATAAGTATCATGGATAAGGAAGGAATTTAAACTGCCTATCAGACAAAAGGATTAATGTGGTGATGAGGAGAAGAAGAAAAAAAATGTCTAGTGAACCATGAAAGATGGGCATGATAGCAACAAATCCTCCATCACCTCAGGGATCCATAAATTAGAGAGATTACACCTAGACAATGAGAAAAACAAAGAAAATTTGATGAACCATGAAATATGGGCATGATAGCAACAGAACCTCCATTGCCTCAGGGATCCATAAATTATATAGATTACATTCAGATAAGAAGGAAAACAAAGAAAATCTGACGAATCATGAATGATGGGCATGACAACAAAAAAACCTCCATCGTCTTAGGGATCCATAAATAAAATAGATTACATTCATACAAGAAGGAAAACAAAGAAAATATGATGAACCATGAAATATGAGCATGACAACAACAGAACCTCCATCACCTCAGGGATCCATAAATCAGAGAGATTACACTCAGACAAGAAGGAAAACAGAAACAACGTATAAAATAAGAAGACGGTCTGATAAAATGATTGAAAGAAATCTTCAATAACATATATTTACAATCCAAGCCCGCAAGAATACAAACTGAAAAATTACAAATCCCTGCTCCTGAAACTCACTCAGCTCTCTAGCCTATAAAGAACAACCCCCCCCCTTCTCAAAATAAAAAGAATGGTCTATTTATAACTAGCTCAACCCACAATTATCAGGAGTGTGACCTGGTTATATTCATTGAATGCTTATGTTAGTGCATCCTTCTGTTAGACTGTGCACACTTTTCTCTTGTCGGACACAATCTCTGGTCAATATGGACCTGCAAGATGTAGTTGACCATGTTGTACCTGGGATGACAAATCTGTCTTTTCGGCCATGGATTTCAAGTTTCCCATTTATGGACTGAGCTAAAGTTTTAGATACTAGTCCTTTTCCATTAAATGAATCCTCCTCGAGATTAGAGGAGTGATCTGACAAATAAGGGGTGACCACATGTTGCTAGTGGATTGGGCCAAAAAGTCAATCCACGCTCATTGGATGAACCCTCCTCGGGATCGGGATGTGATTTTTCCACTAGGGGTTGGCCACGCGTCGTTGCTTGATATGGAGCTTGGAGGAGCATGTGATTTTGGGGCCATCGAAAGTGGTTTGGACCCAGATAGCATTTGGGCCTGAAATGGACCACCTTTCGCCATGTAGCCACTCTGCAAAACTACAATTTGGATTTCTTCCCAGCCTTCAGGTTTTAACGACCGCGTAGCTTGTGGCACCGAAATGATCCGAGGTCGTCGATCTGATCGCGCTCTATGATCTAGGTGCACCTATTATTTTAGCACCTCCACCAAAACTTTATCTGCTTGCTAACTATGGGAACCGTCCAACTATGTTTAGAGATAACTTCGAATTGAAATGTGTAGGGGATTTTTGCCACTGTAACTTTATTTTCATGCTTGATTGCACTCGTGGTTGTCACCTACAACCCTTGAGAGTTTTATGTGATAACATTTGGCTCCACATGGGATGTCATGCTCCCTGTGAGCTTCCAAGAACAATTAGTTCCAGTGCCCTAGATTTGGGCTATGGAGTTGAGCTCAAACATCCTATTGAGGACCACAGGTTGACATGTACACTATCTACTTAAAAATAAAGAAAAAATACATGATCCATAAGGAGATTATTTATGCACAAACCTATACTAACTGATTTTTACAATGTGTAAGGTGAAAGCAAACTTCCACCAGAGCCATTCCAGTAACCTCCTAACGAAAAAATTATTTACTTTCTCACTGATCAAGAATGGATAATGAAACTGTGACAACAAATTGATTACATTATTCACATTTCCTCCTAATTCTGAAGGTAAGACAAAACTTGGAGGTTTCAATACATTGAGGAATTGGAACTCCATGTATTCCCCTACATGGTCATAAAATAGGTGATAAACCTTACTAGGCTAGTAACAGAAAGCCTGCTCTATTTTATAGCTGCTCACCTCTGGCTGAATGTCTATGGAAAGTACAGGTGAGTGAAAGGCTATTGCAGGTTGTTGATCCACTTCTCCTTTGCCTTCTCTGATAACCTCTTCTAGTTGATGGAAAGAAATAGCCTCATGTATACCATTGGATGGCTCTTTATCTTTATCATGATGCTCTTGGTAAAAGATTTCACTTTCATTAGAAGGCTGGATGCTAATGTCCTTTTCTTCAAAAAACACCTCAACATCTTCATCACTGTCTCCATAATGATCAAATAGAGAAGGAGTCTTGAATGACATGCCAAGAGGTATCTCCTTCCCAATAAGAGAAAAATGTTCTTCATTATTAAACATGGGTTTCCTTTCAAGATTCAATCCAGGAAGCAATATCTTATCATCTTTATATGAGTCAAAAATATGCTACTCATATCTAGGGTTTTTAGAGATAGGGCTACAAAGAATATCAACTTCCAATTAATGTTAGCACTGAGAGTCACTCTCTGACTACAAGAGGATAAGCTCAGTATCCATCAAAATAAAAGTAAAAGGATTAAAATGGTTTGAGAAGGTGGACCAGTGAGACTGTAGAGAGAGGAAAACATAACATAAGTAACTACAGATCAATTTAGGACCATTGGGATATGGATTCATAAGTATCATGGATAAGGAAGGAATTTAAACCGACTATTAGAAAAAAAGATTAATGTGGTGATGAGAAATAGAAGACAAAAAATGTCTGGTGAACCATGAAAGATGGGCATGATAGCAACAGATCCTCCATCGCCTTAGGGATCCATAAATCAGAGAGATTACACCCTGACAATGAGAAAAACAGAGAAAATATGATGAACAGTGAAAGATGGGCATGATATAAACATAACCTCCATGACCTCAGAGATCCATAAATCAAAGAGATTACATTCAGACAATAAGAAAAACAAATAAAATATGACAAACCATGAAAAATGGGCATGACAACAAAAGAGCCTCCATCGCCTCAGGGATCCATAAACTAGAGAGATTACATTTCGACAAGAAGGAAAAAAAAAGAAAATATGACGAACCATAAAAGATGGGCATGACAACAACAGAACCTCCATCGCCGCAGGGACCTAAAAATCAGAGAGATCACACTTAGACAAGAAGGAAAACAGAAACAATGTATAAACTAAGAAGACAGACTGATAAAATAATTCAAAGGAATATTCAATAACATATATTTACAATCCAAACCCCCAGACATAAAAAATGAAAAATTACAGAGCCTTGCTCCTAAAACTCACTTGGCTCTCCAGCCTATGAAGAACAACCCCCCCTTCTCAAAATAAAAAGACTGGTCTATTTATAACTAGCTCATCCCATAACTTCCAGGAGTGTGA
>JASDQU010816492.1:25811-35908 GCA_032191745.1 Picea mariana
ATAATACATATGGAATATGCACCATTTATCATACCTATGGGAGGGGGTATATTTTGGAGAGGAGGGCTCAGAGGAGGAGCTAGTATGAGACTGAGGGGATTTGAAGCAAGGGGATATCTTATGCTCAACTGTTAGAGCATGGGAGAAATCCTTATCAAAATAAGTAGTGTAAAAAAGATCCACATCCGTGAATAAAAAAATAAATAAACCACAATTAAACTTTACTATGAGTACCTATTAAGAGTCTTGAATATGAGGTTGGATGTGTACCATGGTTAATATTTCAATTTATTGTTGCATGAACTAGCCTGAGCATTAGCGGAGCTGCAACCAACGATCCGAAATATTCTCACGATAGTCAGGAGGATAGAATATGTTAAAGAGAACTTGAAAGAGATATTCCTAAGTCATAATAGGAGGAGTAGAAGATGAGGTAGATTCCTACAAATCCATAATGAGTTGGATCCCAATCGGTTGAGTATCCCACCAAGCCTAGGAAACACGTTCCATTTGTAATCTAGCAATTTGAATCTTCTCCTCATCAAAGATTCTATGATGAGTGTTGAAGTATGTACAGAGAATTTGAATACACACATCCATAATTGTAAATGTGTTGAACCTTCACATAAAATATATAGATAGTGAATGACATACACAATTTGTAGAGAAAATATGAGAAGAGAGAAACATGAGAGAAAGAATGGAAGAATTCTCATTAATCAAATGAATGAATGATAATTTACACATTATATACTATGTATAACTCAACTAATGTGCATTGTAGGAGAATCCAATGCATCATAGTGGTGGTGTAGACTGATATGGATACACATTAGCGATTATGGGAGTAAAGTCCCACCTACTCTAGTCTCTCGGGTAGTTACGGAAGTGAATTGCCACCTAGTTTGAGTTGACTAGTCTATCAATCTTGAGTTAACTGGCTGAAAAAAAAAGTGAATTGAGTAGGAGATCAGACAATCATGAGTAATTCTCTAGTATGGTGATAATAACAAGGACAATGCACATTACTTGATGATGGTCCCAATGTTGCATGGTGATAATCCCAATGTGGCATCTAGACTCCACTCAACTGTTCAAACTGAAGTGTAAACTAAAGAGAATATTCTCCTAGAGGAATATTCTCTATAAAATATAGGAGACTGAATAATGACTAATAAACATAGTTAAAACTTTAGGAAAAATAAATCATAGGTGTGTGTGAAGTATCTCCAACACCCCCCATGAATATTACTATGGTGAAAATAAAGAATGGTTCCCCATAACGAGGCCATGATAGGTACCCAAATACAAAAGATGCACTAGAATAAATGAGGAGAGAGGGAAAACCTCATGGGAAAAACCACGCCTCAAGGTACAATGTATGTAAAAAGAAAAACTCACAGTTGCTAGGAAACTATGTCCTTCACTCCAAGATGACTGCGCAAAGAATGGAACTTGTAATCAGTGAAGGTCTTGGTGAAGATGTATGTAGTTTCTTCCATTGAAGGAAAGAAATGAAGGTTGATGATCCCCTAATGTACTAAGTCTTGGATGTAGTTCATGTGGATCTCGATTTGCTTCTTCTTTTGGCTCTAAACTAGATCTCTGCAGAACTTCTAAGTGCTCTCGTTGTCACACAAGATGGTGATTGGCCGATGAAACTAAATTCCCAACTCAGTGATAAAATCTGGTAGCCACATAGCCAAAATGGTTATGTTAAATACCCCTCTATACTCTGCCTCAACTAGGGATAGAGAAATAACATCCTCCTTATTTCTCGACGAATAGATAGGGCCAAAACCAATACTAAGTGAGTAACCATATGTGGACTTGCGGTCAATGATATCGTCGTTCCAATTAAAATCAATGAACCCACTGAGTTCCAATGTAGAGTCTATTTCATAATGAATCCCAAAGGTGATCTTTCCCTATATGTATCGAAGGATACACTTTGCATCCTTCCAATATAGATCGTGTAGCTCCTGCATGAACTTGGAGACTGGTCCAACTAGATAGGAGACGTTCGGTCTAGACTTTGTGAGATAAAAAAAGATCTCCACTAGCTTTATGCATAGTGTGTTTTAAACTAGTGGATTTCCCCACCATCCTCAAGTATGACTCCTGATAGGAAAGGACTCAGGGAAGACTTACAGTCTATCATGTGAAATTGCTTAAGGAGATCTCATACATACTTGTCCTAATATAGTTTGATGCATGATGCATCTTGACTATTCTCGACTCCAAGGAATAAATCTAGCAAACCCATGTCCATCATCAAGAACCTATCATCAACAAATCATCAACATACATAAGTAGGAGTAGAAGTGAATCATCCATCTTGAGCATATAAACATTCAGGTTTGACTTACAATTTACAAGGTTCTTTTACAATAGGTAGGAGTCTATCTTGGAATACCATGCCGTTGAGGCCTCCTTGAGGCCATAATGAGACTTCTTCAGTCAACATACCAAAGATGAATCCTCCATAAATCCCTTGGGTTGCTCCATATAGATATCTTTAAAGATATCATCGTGAAGAAATGCATTCTTCATGTCCATTTGATGGGATTCCCATCCCTTCTCTGCCATAATGGAAAGTTCCAAACCTATGGAATCCATATTCACTGCTGGAGCGAAGGTCTCATCATAGTCAATGTTGTGGACTTGTTGAAATCATTTGGAAACTAGCCTCGATTTGTATCTGCTAACTTGTTCATCCATTTCTCTCTTAGTCTTGTAGACCCATCTGCACTTGAAAAGGTTCCTTCCTGAAGGAAGGGGAACCATATCCCAAGTTTGGTTCTCGAGGAGGGAGTTTTACTCCTCCTTCATAGAAGATTTCCAACAGCCTTGCCATAGAAATGTGGATATGAATACTGAACCAAGAAAATATACATGGGTGGCATCAGTTTAGTGGAAGTGAGTGCAAGAGGAGTCTCCTTGAAATCATATCAAATCCTACTTGTAGTAGCTCGATCCCCAACAAGATCTCGTGCATCCTGAAGAGTATTTTTCACCCACTTCATCCTCTGCTGTGGCTTTGGCTCTGCAACTACATTTTCATAAACTAACTTTACATCAGACTGCACTGACTCAATATCTGGATCATCTAAATACAATGAATCATAATTCTCATCTGAAGAAGAGTCGACATGTGCATGCTCATCATCTCTTATAGGTGGAAGAAAAAACATGTCTGAATGTGGTTGTTGAGGTACATGCGAGACACTTTCCTTGAGTTGGAAACTTTTCCCAATGATGAGGCAGTCCGAGGAAATATTAATGAGTTTGTATAAATTCAAACTGTCAAGGTATCCATAAAAGATACACTATGTGCTATGTGGATCAAGTTCCTTCGTCTTATTAGATGAAATCTTGGCCCATGCACTGAAATGAAAATACAGAAGTGGGTCACTTATGGTTTGAGGCCACTCTAATCCTTGTAGGGGGTCCTATCCTTGACATATATATGGGGAGATATATTTTGGATGTAGATTTCACAATTAAGTGCTTCGTCCCATTATATATGTGGAAGTGACTTTTCATGTAGTATGCAAGATGCCATCTATTTTCAAGATCNTGCTATGTGGATCAAGTTCCTTTGTCTTATTAGACGAAATCTTGGCCCATGCACTGAAATGAAAATAAAGAAGTGGGTCACTTATGGTTTGAGGCCACTCTAATCCTTGTAGGGGGTCCTATCCTTGACATATATATGGGGAGATATATTTTGGATTTAGGTTTCACAATTAAGTGCTTCGTCCCATTATATCTGTGGAAGCGACTTTTCATGTAGTATGCAAGATGCCATCTATTTTCGAGATCTTTTTTTCCGCTCAACAACTCCATTTCGTTGCAGAGTATAGGAAATCGTGTGCTGCAAATAAATCCTTATCTCATGATAAACATTATCTATATTATGGTTAACATACTCTTCCCCATTATCTGTTTGGAGGACTTTGATTTTCTTTCCTGACTGTATCTCAACAAGGAATTTGAAATATTTGAGGTGTTGAAAGACCTTTGATTTTATCCTAAGAAATAAAATTGATGTGGAGCGTGAGAAATTATCAACAAAAATGAGCATGTACCTTGCTTTATTGATTGATGGATGTTGAAGAGATCCCATGAGGTCACTATGGATCAGATCTAAAGGAAAGGAAGCCTTCTAAGTCTTTCCTTCATCAAATTTCTCTTGAGAGTGTTTTCCAAGAACACATCCCTCACAAATTCCTTTGGAGAAGTGGATGTCAGATAGACCATCAAAAATTCCCTTATTTCTAAGCTATTGCATATATCTGAAATCTGAATTCATGAATCTTCAGTGCCATATCCTAGTACTTTAATCAAAATGCGTAAGTAGTAATGAAGAATCTATTTCAATAATTTTAGAAAGTGTGTAGAGTCTAGATTGATGATTTACCTCCCCTATAGAAACCCTTGAATTGGTTTTCATGTCATAAATATCCACTACATCAGGTGCGAATATGATTCTTTTTTTGGTGGTGCATTTTTTCATCTGATACACAAAGAGAATATTGATGGAAAGATTGGGAATATATAGCACATTCTCGAGGCTTCTGTTTGTGATTTCAATTCTTCCTTTATCGATGACCTCGGATGGATACTTCTCCCCCATCAAAATAGGAAGACCTTTTCATACATTCAATGACTAATAGACTTCTTTTTTGGCTGCCATCTAATGTGATGCATCTGAATCCATGATCCAAGCATCAGGAGAGGAGTTTATGGAAATCAAAGCATGGCTAGAATTTCCTTTCTCGGGTTTCTGATATTTTGGATTCTTCTTCTTCTTTTTGGATTTTTTTCTTAAGTATTTGGGCCATTTTATATATTTTCTTGTGCATACATGAAGATTCTAGATGGAATATTTTATGGAAGTAAGTGCATTTCTCCCCTTTTCTTCCCTTTCCACATTTTAATCCGGAGGCATCGTTGAATGGTTTTGAGTACCCTTCCTTCTTTAGAATTTCATGTGATTTCATTTTGTCTTTGTCTTTAGATTTCTGATATTGATGACGGCTATCATCTTGCACAGTCAATGCATGCACCTTTGGGACTTTGATTTTTCCCATATTGATGATCTTCTTCTGAGCTCATGTCAGAGACTTGATAAATGACTCAAGAGAGGGAATCTTCTAGGTGGCTCCAAAGGCGAGCCTAACTGAATGAAATGTAGATACAAACACTGATTATTCTGGACCAAGTTTAGAGAGAATGGTTTTTATGAGGAAAATATCTCTATGGCTAGGGGTAAACCACAACATACATAAATGACTGCAGAAATCAACTCTAATATCAGGTATGTTATATAAACAAATATGCTAGCAATAAAAGATAAAATTCCTACCTCATCCAGACATTCGATGAAGTCCATCATTGAGGAATTGAATCAAATCAATACACCTTCAACTTGTCCTCAACAACTAATAAATGCAAGCATATGGCGATAATATATAATGCTAGCACATTCAATAGAATAATCCATCAACATTCATAAAAAATATGCCCATGGAATAATAATTCAAATATTTTTAAGATATTAATTGGACGAGAAAAGAGTATTTCTATTAAAATGTAATGAACATAAGCGAATGAATTACAAAATTATGTGTTGGCACAGTTCAAAACCGAGAATCTATGTCCCTTCCATCTGGGCCCCCACAACTTTGATCATCCACCAAAGTAAAGCTCATATAAGAGAGACAATGAGGTTCTCAATCAAGTAGGGAAGAGCTTGGGGGATGAACAATGTGTTCAAACTTAAAAGGACAAAGGGATGCAGACTCAATATGAAGTGAATAATTTCTCTGGAGTAAGTTTTCTCTCAAAGTTGAATTCTTCTCCTCCTTTCCATATCTTGGATTTGGCCCATTTGTAGCCTTCAAGTGGAACTGAAGGGTCAAGTCAGAACTTTTCCAGTATATGGAAGGTCAAAGATCATGGATCTTATGATGTGACATGGAAACTCAACACCATTTTTAAATTTTTGGCACAAAACCCGATGTACATGAGTTTTAGTGGTGGAAAATACGTATACACATCTTTTACAATAGGTAGGGCGTGTATTTGTGGAAAAATAATTTTTTTATCTCTGGGATTTGCAAAATGGGACTTCAAGTCTACATAGGGAAATGGAAAAAGGCCTTATGTGCAAGTTTGCATAGGGTGAGGCAAATCTTGCTATAACAGATGCCCCCTAATGTGTGAGGTTAAAGAAGTATATGTGATGGTCTAAATACATTATAAGACATAGAAGTGGAGTAATGGGGACTTAGTTGGAAGAACTAGTTGCTCATGAGACTATTAAAATATGTACTGACTTTGCAAACATGGCTACCAATTTGAATTACACTACAGATCCATGTGAAAATATACCAAACACTTGCCCATGGCCATGAATAAGGAATACAAAGGTGGCTACATGCCAAAGTATTTCATAGTCACAAACAAGGGCCAATAAAACCAGTCTCAAAATCAATCTAAACATATTTGTATAGAATAGAGAAGAATCTAATCTCCCATGATTACTGAAGTCACATAGGTACTGGTCCAATGAAAGGTAGCAAAAAATCAGGAAAGTTGTGACTATGAAGTGATGTCTTAAAGCCTTATAGACAATACGCCAAAGGTTCAATTGTACATCGTGTGAATAAAAGAGTTGAGGTCGAACACAAGGAGATTTTGTTTGATTACCGGTCATTAAGGTATACCATTAACAAACACGAGACAACCTACCCATAATGAAAGTAGGTATGAAGGCACCGAGTATATTCTTACAAGTGTGAATATAGGTGTCAGGTTCGAACACTTTAAGAATCCATCGATCATGAGACATTGATGTATTCCCAATTGTTGATGGAGGGAGATCCTGCCACTAATGACTACAAGACTCTAGCTACTCATAAGACTCTAGGTCTCGTCTCCACAATAGATCAGTTGAATTTGATGGAATGAAACCCACTTAAAGGGGAGAATGAAGGAATCTCTCATCATTGAACATAAGGTACAAATCATAAGCTTGATGATTTGGATGAAATCGGATGAAGAACATGTTCATGAATCAACGACCATGTGGATCTTTTGTGTGTGCCAAATGCAAGCGGTACATGAAAAAGACCCTTTGAATAGTATCCAATAAGTAAATATGATGAAAAATATGACAAAACCACCAATAGGGCTAATGGAATCCAAGAAACTACACAAATCCCAATGCGTGAATAGATGTCTTTTCATTAAGCACTAGGGAAACCACCCAGTCGATGACCAATGATGAAATGTCAATTGTTGGGTTCAAGGTTACCTACCAATGAAAAAGGTAGGACCAGGGTGCACAATAGGACTACAAGATTCATGTGATTCTGAGACGTACTAAGGGTATGGATGACATTCAAACTCAAGAGTTATGAGGAGTGGCCAACACAGGTTGATAGACATCCTTTGAACACGATATATTAGCTTCCTAATTTCATCATAAACCCAAAATTTTGATGACAAGTGGACTCAAAAATTTTGTGTTGTGTTCAAGGGTGACACGATTGTTGCCGATACAAGAAAATATTCCCTTCTTGCCTGTATTTTTTTCTTTTTTTATATTCAAATGAATTCTATAATATAGATGAGGAAACAAGTGTTGTAAGTAAGAAAAACTAGATCCAACAGTGGAACATACCTATGCTCAATGCAAGGAGCTGCATGCGGGATATGGACACTCAGGGGAATGTTTCCTCTCGGTTATAGGGTGTCAAGATCTAAAGGATATAAAAAATTCTCTTCTTGGTTGATTATGAAAATTGCTGAGGTGATTGTCTTATAATGCAAAAGAGAGAAATGAAAATAGGCTCAATACTGCAAGCAAGAGAATGAGATGCAATTACAGCTTAAATCCAAAAATGTCATTATTCGTAATCTTAATGTACTTGGTTTTAAAAATGGATAAACTTGCACCAAATAGACATCCTTTCAGATATTTTTTCTTTTTGTGTCGTAAATGAGCTTAAATAAGACTCATGACCTTTCAAATCCCATTAACGAATGTGAAAGAGACAAATTCACTCGACAATCTTTTCTCTTTTTAGATGAGTCTGAAAAGAGCTTAAATCAGACTCGTTGCGGGGTTTCTAGGTAGTATTTCATGGGGGAGGCCAAGGCTCCCGTGGAAGAATTCTATGAAAGGTCAACAACTTATGAGTCACTAACACAATCTTGGGAAAACCCAAATCTCTGCAAATCGAGGAGGATAAACTGCTAGAAGAGGTTACAGTCGAGCGTGGACTGTGCTACAATGGTTAAACACCCGTCTAGTGAAGTACCGAGTGCATGTAGTGGAGATCATAGGAATTTACATGGATCTGATGGAACAACAAATATTTCCTTGTGCCCATGCCTACAAAGAGTTGTTCCTCCGTTGGTCGGAGTATGATAAAATTCACCCTTTCAAGTGATATCCTAAGTTGAGTGTTAGAGAAACTGTTAGAAGAGGATGCCACATGGGGAATTTTGTTTACTTATCTACACTTAGCCATTATTTTTAGTTGAATTTTATGTTATAAATAAAAACATCGATCAATTAGTTAGCAGTTGATGGTTGTTGCAAGAAACTCTCTTTTCTGGTTTGTTAAGAACTATTTCTGAGCTACTTTTAATTGAGAAGTCCTTCTGGACAAGAGACAAGTTATGTTTTCATCAACTGCATGTGTGATTGGACGTGGATAAGAACTATTTCCTATCTCATTTTGTGAATGAATTTTATAATGAGTAAGAGCTATTGAATCTATTGTTAGTTATCTAATGCAATGTTTTACAGTTCTTTTCTTTATGATGAAGATGAATCGTTGTGTTATTATGTGATGGATTATTAGAGTAGGTGAATTATTTTTCTTTCCATTATCATATCGTATATGTGTTTTCCTTTATGATAATTAGTATCTCAGATAGTAATTAGATTCTCGCATGGTTAATGTACTAGTACTAGGCCCGTGGTATAAAATTGTCGTCTGCATGCTTGAGTAGCGGGTTATCCCAACCTCAGCCTCTTCCCTAGTAGTTAAAAATTAATCATGTTTTTTGCCAAGTTGGTTTATACCAGCTTACATCTCATATCGGTCCAACCTAAGAGAAAATACAAAAAATATATAGCCCAAACTGAAGTAAGATCCTCCACAAGAAAATGTAAATCCCATCGATAAATTGGTCAGATCACAAAATATTGATAACCATTCCACTATAAAATGCTACAGAGTCTAATTGGGCCTCAGTGGTGGGTTTGGTTCCTAATGTTGAATTAAATGGATCTAGGACCCATCAACACCAAGGTGGAAGAGCACCCCTAATTTACTTTCCTCTATGCTTCCCGCAACCACCACCATTCACTTGAGAACTTACGTTATACAACTCAGAGATGCAGACCCAAATCATAAATTTCCCTATTCATATTGTTTTGTTTCTTCCATTTAACATGGAGCCCAACATCATTCTCAATTTCCATGATCTTCTCATCTTCTTGTCATGAATAACTAACTTCGTCCCTCTCCCATGATCCCATAGGCTTCAATTCCTTTTCATTATATCATATGTACTAAGAGGGTATGCCTTGAGAATCTTATCATATAAATGCAACATCATTCCAACCACATACCAGATCTTTCATACTTCCATTACCTATTGGAGCATCCCGCTAAACTAAATTTCACCCTTTCCAAGATTCCACCATATGTTACGATAATAATCTGGGCTTGTGTGAACTAGTGAACAAGTGTGGGAAGGTTATGACATTTAGGATGATGTGTGGGAGGCTAGTATCCCCACATGGGATTTTTTGGCCACTACAATTGTCACCCAAATTTTATAATAATTGTGTTAAGAACCAAACATAAATATAGCATGGAAAAACATCAGGAAAAGTACTCAATGCCTTGAAACAGAGATAATTTCATATAATAAGCCTCTTTGAGGGGGCAACCTCCTTTTACCCCACTTAAATGTTCAAGTACAAGATGATTCAAAATGAAAATGTCTCCTTGGTATATATAGGAGACTAGGAGGTATAATTACAACTAATGGCCTAAAGCCGACAT
>JASDQU010816493.1:10789-31010 GCA_032191745.1 Picea mariana
CCCGAACTTTCGATGTGCCTAAGCACTTATCACAACTCACCACTCGCAAGTTCGTGAGTTGAAACTCCCAACTCTTGCTTCCAAATCTCGCGATACCCGAAATGCCGATATGGGCACTCTCCTTCTCTTGTCAGTGCCCTCCGCTCGTGACCACCGGCTAGGCCTAACTCTAGCACTTTTCACTTCTCATCGCTTCATGAGTTTTGATGTCAAACTCCCGGCTCTTGTCTCGCGAATCTCCGAGACACGAGAGGTCAACGGGGTATTGACTTCTTTCAACAAACGACACGTGTCCACCCATCTCTTCCATGGGCCCACCTCGGACTTCACAATTTCGTGAACCCAAACGTCGAACCTTCGGTCCTTCCACCCACGAAACCCTGAAATGGAATTTCACGAGTAGATCCAATGGTCCTCGTTGGCGTGAATCTACAACTCTCTCTCTCTCCTGAGCTTCCGCTTGCAGAAAACAACCACCATAATCTCCTTGCTCCTTCGCGAGATCTGACGGCTCGCAGAACTTCAAGAATTCTCCACGGAGAATTTCGACCGTCTGTTCTCCCTTCAAGAACTTTTTCACTCATAACCAAAGTGTTTTTCCACGGAACTTAACCGCCTGCAACACAAACTTGCGACGCCTACTTTCAATGCCTCAAGGCACCAACCTTCTGTGCTTTTCTTCGACAACTGCAAAGATTCTATCCCTCCTGAGCTTTTTCCAACTCCGAGTCTTAAAGAAGACTCTTGCATGCACTCCTTGCGGCAAATTCTTCAATTACTTCAAAGAATTGAAATCCTTCTACTCTGCACACTCCTTGCAGCAGTAGTCCTTCAACAATTTTCCAGGTCTTACAAACCCTGAAACTACTCTCGGCCTGCGCACACTTTGCACGACTCCTGTGCCTAACTGCAATTATGAGGAAATGAGAACAAAATATATCCTATCTGAGCTTTCAGAGACAAACCTCTGAACCCTTTGTCAACGCACTCCTTGCGGACAATTCAATTGCACTCCTTGCAAGAACTCTTTCTCAGATGGAGAAACAATTGAAACTCATTCCTTACTCTCTCTTAGACTTCAAACACAAAGCATGAAATCATATACACAGCACATAAAGCAAATGTATAACAGAAAGTAAACATCCATGAGCATAACATTCAACATGCATACACAGAGAACAAATACGACACCATGAATTTGAATCGAAGCTCTTTCTATTAATTCAAATCTCTGTACATGGGTGTTTTCAACTACAGCTCTCTACTCTCTGCTCTCTGCTCTCTTCTCTATGCTCTATGCTCATAATAATCTTACAATTATACAATGAGGGTGTCTATATCCTGTTTCCCTCTTGCGTTCTAAAAATGTCTAATCTAGAATTAAATTCTATCTACCTACATTAACTTTGCATAAATGCCTCTATCTACTTCAGACGTCTGATTACAATGCTCCTCCATAAATGTGAGTACGCCTCTATTAACTATCCCATTAATTATATGGCGCTTTCAAACTTCAAAACATTTCAACAAGAAATGTGTTGGCGCTTGTCCAGCTGTCCTCCACATCCACGCGCGCTTGCTACCTGCTGGCGATGCTCCTGCATCATATTGAAAGGCTTCAATTGAAACTATAAACAACATAATTGAGAAACTTAATGTGTGCGGACAAGACATCTATCATGAGAGCGAAGGATTGGTGATCATCAATTGCATCAATTTGTTGCTCTGACAAATATTTGTCCAGATAATCACCAGTTAAACTGATGGGAAATCAAGCATGAAACCCTTCTTCTCACAAGAATTAGTTGATCCACACAACATAAATAAAATTATAGTGCATAAGTTGAATAAGCTCACACAATAAAAGGAACATATTGGATAGCATATACCAAAGGGAGGGGCCATGTCTCCCTTGGCATACATTGCCAAGAAAGACTACAATGGAGAGCTCTCGATATGCAACAAGTTATTTATTCTAGAATCGCCTCCCAATCACATTGATCATCCTTACATTTATACATATGGGTTACATTTCAAAGGAGGAAAATTGTTACGACAAAATGAGACCATATCCCAAATACATGGATCTACAACCATTACAAAATTTATTAAGGAAATGGAGGTTATTTAATGGTTGTTAGATATGTTTGAATAGCATGGAATCACAACAACATAATATTTGGCAAAACCATATTCCCAAATTCGTCCACAAGAGGCATAACTATAGGAATTTGAATGCTACAGGATTCTTGGGAACTTCGCCTTGAAGATCCGCCCATATCTTCCAACCTGTTTCTATTTTTGAAAATCTGAACTTATGTTGCCTAATTTGGGGCATTCTTCACAAAACCCATGTCTTTGATTTCCCTAATTCATCTTCATCTATCCGAAAAATCCACGAAAATTTTGTTTCTAGAAACAGGCCGCTACATAATTCTAGTAGTATTAGAGGAACATGAAGATGCCTGCTAGAGAATTCAATCTGCATGAACCATTATTGAAAAGACCAAGAATAATTCTTTTTAATTCATGAAAAATAAGGGAAATTAATGAAATTAACAACTAAACATGTTATAATATTGCAATGGTATTTATCTTAATAACTACGAGGGAATAGGGTAAAAAGGAACAACGATGAGGTAAAAGGGATGGAAAAAGGAGTCAAAATGGGACACATATGTCAGTGAAAAAGATACCAAAACAACGGCCCAACACATTCTATCATTATTTTTTATCTAGGTGGATATCGGTGGCCACCCACCTTTTCCAACTAGCTCGAAACAGTTTTCTGGCAATTTACTATTTTTAGCAGTTTTTAACTTTCGGTGCCATTTTGAGGGCCTAAATGATGGTTTTTTTTATATAGATTCTTAATGATAGTTGAAGGCTCTAATTTTTCCCTCAAAATGAATCTCCTCAATGATACCTTTCCAACGAGCTATCGTGCACCCCAAACAGAGATCGTATGCCAAAGTTACGCCCCCGGGAAGTTGATACACCAAACTACCCAAAACGGGGTCCACAAAATTGTTGGATTTTCATCTTCCGGAGTTAGGGTTTTGGATTTTATTTATGATAAAAAAAATGCCTTTGGAGCCTCATTGTAAAATCATCTTCTTTTGAATGCGAGTAGTGGAAATATCTCTTCTCAGAGATAAGATGCCACCATTCTAGCGAGTCTTTCACTCTGTATTTTTACAGTCTTTGTACATTTTCGCTCATTAATAGAAAATTGTGTATTACTGTATCTATGTGTTTATGGTTGCATCTCTGATACATTTCTGTTATATTACTGGATATCTGAGATATATATGTACATTTCTTTATTATATCTCCACTCTCATTTCTTTCTGAAAATAATCCGGATCAAGTTCATTACAGGGTGCCATGCGCTTTCTCTTAGACTGTGCATGCACTACTAAGATGACTTGATTGCAGACTTCTTACAAAACCAGTTCCAGCAACATGAAAAACCATACTCACAACCAGAATCTTACAAAGCTTAGCCAGACTCATTTCTCGACCGAGAGAACTCAAAGCGAACCCACTGAATGAACAACAATCAGCAACCTTATATGTCTTGTCGCTACTCCATTTTCGTTTCCTTCTATGATCTGGCACTTTATCACTTTCACTTTTTCTCCACTTTCTTTTTTGACTATCATTCCCTCGCGTTTTTGCCACCCGCATGCAGTCCACATAGCCTCTTTGGATTCATGTCAATCTTAACTAACTTGCCAATGCATCCCTTAACTGCTCCATGATCTCTCGTGCTACCTGAGTTAATCATTCGGGAATATTTCTCGAAGATCCTCTTATTGATTCTAGCATGCATGTGGTATCTTCTTTATTTCTGGTGTGCATATTGGAACTTCTAACTAGCGCGCATGCCTTATGTCATCTATTACGCAGTTGTTGGTGTGTGTGCACAACTGTGTTTTTGTGCACACGTGATATTTATCTCAAAAATTTGGGTGCCAACATACATACACTCCCTATAAAAGGAAAAGGTGTGTACATAACCTCATGTATTCTTCCTATAGTGCTTAAAGTCATGTATACCTCCTGAGAGGTGATTGTTTTTGCTTGTTTTTCATCCATTTTAAGCTCTGCTATGGCTTTTCTGGGGGTCTTTTTTGGGGAACTTGTTCCCGAAACATTTTTTTGGCTACTGAATTTTGTTAAACCCTTAAAATTGAATGGAAAAAAAATCAATCTTTCTTTGGCTCATTTGTATTCTTTGGATTGCATAACTATAAGACTAGTCTTGTTCTCGAGGTCTCGATTTCCTAGTTGTTGTTGCGGTCATATTTGAAACTTGAGTTTGTATTTGAGTTCAATACTTTTATTTTGTGCTTTCCTTTTCTTTTTTCAAACATACAAAAAAAAATTATTTATTTTATCATCTTTTGTTTATTTTTTGCTTTAGTAGAAAGAAGAAGAAAACGAAAAACTCTAGTTTGTTGCTAGTAAGGTCTCTTTCTTTCTGTTGCATTGTTTTGCTTCATATTTGAAAAAGAAAAAGATATTAGCATAGGATTTTGTTTTCTTCTCATCTTGCAAATCATTCAAAAAGAAAAAAGAAAAAAGAACATCCTTTTGTTTTCTTCTTTTTCTTTTCTCGAATTTAAGAAAAAGTTGGATTATGAATTTTGCATCAGAAAGAGAAAAGATTGCATTTCAAGGTTTGAAAGATTGTTCATGCATTTTTATTTTTTGAAACTCTTTTTCATTGTAGAATTGGTATAAATTTTTGTTGGCAGTTTTCTTATAAGTTTCATTTTTCAATATTCTCAAACAACATTAGTTGCACTTCTTTATCCTTTGAGTAAAGAACAACTGCTAAAAATGAGCACTAAATTTAAAATTTACTAGAATTTGTTTCTAGGGTTCATCAAAAATTTTAGGGTTAGGCCCTTGGATTAGGCTAGAGAATAAAATATCCAAGTCCATTGAACAAACATAGGAGTCTAATTTAGGTAGAGAGAAATCCAAATTTTCGTATAAGCATAGTCAGGAGCGTCCTCTAACACGGAAGTTAAACACGAGGTCGCATAAGGTAGAGTCAAGGAGATAAACTCTCCAGAACTTGATCAAGCATAGTGGATTGATCGTATATGGAGGTTTATATAGTTCCTTTACCTCCTTTAGAGGTGGCACTTTTAGAGATTCAGTATTTTCTACCCTTCCCATGCGTTCGGTCCCAACTTTCAATTGTACCCCGGATGTTAACTGAGATTTGGTATACATAGTTTCTATTCCTAGGTATATCATATGTGACTTACAAGTGTTTCTCATGGTACATAAGGCAAACATCATATCACGCTATCAGTACCCCTCAAGGGTTCCCCACGAAGTGAGGATTACTTGCATCAGGTAGAGCTAGTTATTGGAGGTTGGGGTAACTTCTTCTCTCTCCTTCGTTCATTGGTCTCAGGACTTGATCAACCCATGTCAAGTTTGAAAGGTCCCTTTCCACTTGTTAATCAATTTGGAATCAGGACCTTATACATCTGGGATAAAGTTTTTGAGAAGTTGTATGTTTGCGATGTTTCTCTTAGGGATTTTTAGTGGAGTGTTTATTTGTATAGTTTACCTTAGGTTGTGTCTATATCACCACCTTTGGATCATTGATTCAAAGTGGTCGACCAACCACTCCACTGATCGAGAAGGACCCATGGTATTTCTCTTGAAAGTGTGGAGCTTCCTCCTAGAGGGCGTGGATTTTTATACCACTGGTTCACCAGAGCCAATGTGTGAGACTTACTGTTGGAGCACGCATAATTTTGAGCTTTTGAACTTTAGATTTTGCCTCTTAGAAATAAAGTTTTACCCAAAAAAGAAAAAATCTTAGATAATTATTCTGGGAATTCGACCTTCGGAGAATTTCTATCATGCTACATCCAAAACTCCCGAACATCGAACCGTCAAAGTACTTAAGGCTAACTCAATGTTTAAAACATGATTAATTGAAACATAAAAGTGATTAATAAGATATTAACTTCTCTATGAATTTGACCTTTGGGAGATTTCTGCCCTCTTACATTCAAAACCTTCGAACCCCGAACCGTTGAATTGTTAATGACGTTTATGATTGGCTAAAGTTAACGATTTGAATAATTATTGTGATTTTCCAGGTAATAAATTCCATCATACTTTTTAATAATCTCTCTAAAAACAGATCTATACGAAGACCAATAGATTTTCTAAATCTCTTTGAATTTCAAAATCATTTTACCATTTACAATTAACAGTTTTCATTCAATGAAGATCTTACATACTTCTCTTGTTACATGCAGGCTAATCTTATTTCCTTAAGGATTATGGCACCACAAAAAGTTGCAAGGAAGCTCGATAGACCAGATTTCAGAATCTAGCAGAACGCTAAACCAGTTTGGAAGCCTGATAAACTAAGAAAGGGACCAAATATGGAAGGGAAGGGATAAATAGACAGAAATGGAAGCAAGAATGAAAAACAGCACAAACCTTCTGGAGTGCTAAGTCTTTGAAGTGAGATATTTCACGTCGCGTGTCCTTTTGATTTAGACGGCTGAGATTTACTTCGAGACTCTTGACTTTGGGTGCTCCAAGATGCATAACAGTGCAAACATTTTGAAGTTTCTGATCTGCTGACACGTATCCACTTCAATGAACTCCAAGCTTCGGGCCTTTGGAAGTTCTCGCTTCATGCATCTGTTTTTATTCTGAAGTGGTTATCCATCGGATTGCAGGATCTCCTGCCACGTGTCCACTTTGATCAATGATCCAAATGAACTTCGGGCTTCAGGCCTTCAGAATTTCTCACTTCACGCATCTGTCTTTCTTCCGAAGTGGTTATCCGTCAGAGTGCAGGATCTCCTGCCATGTGTCCACTTCGATCAATGGTACAGATGAAATCTGGGATTTGGAACTTTAGGAGTTCTATACTCAGGATCGCTTCCTTCCTCCAGGAATACAAGATCACCGAATACAGGGATCGTCTGACATGTGTCCCCTATTTGGATCGACGAAAAGGAATTGCACAAAGTTATCTCTATCTTCTCTACATGTGACCGATATTTATGACCTTGGCTTAACCTTTGGGCACTTATCTCACTTTGCAATATCAATAGTTGTGTTTTAATGGACCGTGGAGATCAGCGACTGAGAACGATTGTGGGTGGTGAAGTTGCACGAGGTTTAATTTCAGAGGGATATCCCGCAATTTAAACCGTGGATTTATCTCGGGGGTACGTGGAATCACCAAGTGAATTGCAGGGCGAAAGGAGGGTTACCTCAAAACAACTTCCTCGTGCCCCCACAAAATAGAAAAGTATAAAGGGACTCAACACCTACCCTCCACCCACTCTATATTTCACCCTCCAGTCTTTCACACTCGCTACACTTCACTTACCTCGTCTATCCCTACCACCTACATCCTCGCATCCACTCATCCCACCTCCTTATTGGACACTCATCCCCACGTCATCCTATTCGTGAATTGTTACTTTTCCCCGTAACTTTTATCAATCCCATAACGATCCAGCGTTGAGCTACCTGTGCAATCACCACCCCCATATCTTCAACTGCAATTATTTATCCCAGTAAATGCATTCGAAGGGACAAATGGAAGCAAAATCATATGGAAAAGACAATAAGCCAATGATTATGGTGGCCTTAGTGGACATGTGTACCCAGTTCAAAGAACAAATGAAAACGAGTGCATCTGCGAGCAAATGAAGAGACAAAGGAAGCACCAGCAAAACTCAACAATATTTGCATGTTGTTATTTTATTCGAATGTATTCTTTTTTTAGTCATATATTGTGGGAAGTCCAACGGTTTTTGGTTGAGACATTTTTTGTATAAATAGATAGATTTTAGATCTATTCAGGGTTTCTTCTTGCTGAATGTTATAGAGAAACTCTTTTTGAGTATTAATACAAGTGAAGACAGAGAATCTAAGTTTCGTTCAATTTTAGTTATGCGTTCCCTATGTGTTTCAATTTCTCTGAATTTCTTTCTGTAATTCTTGAAGAGAGATTGATTGCAATTTAGTATCACATCTACTGTGATCATATTACACCAAGATTTCATTCAGTAAACAATTTTTCCTCTGTTATTACTATGAGTAAAACAAGACCTGTGATCTATGTGAATTACTGCATTTTTATATTGTGTTCAAGGGTGCATCTTCTACTTTTCTTCTACTGCAAACAAGGTGAGACTTATCTGTAATTGATACATGACTTTGTTTAATAGTTTTGTAAATATTTCTACATCATTTGATATTATAATTGTGACTCGGATAACGAGATACAACCTATGTACTATCTTATTATTAATTTCATTTAAAGATCTTTTCTTAAAAAACTGAAGGTAGAAAAGTATCTCATAAAAACATTTCATTTAAAACCTTTGATGCCTGACATTATTATTTGAGCCTTAGAATCAATCTCAGGACCAACATCTTTCTGGCACCATTGTCGGGGATGCAGAAACGAAATCACTTTTCCCTGGGAGAAAGACAAGGTAAATTTTGGTCTTTGATGTTGAACAAATATTAAATATGTGAGTAAGGCTTACTTTATCTTTCACCTGGCGACTCCACCATAGATAAAATTGGCATTCGATCGAAAGAATACCAGGAAAAACCCAGACGAAAAGTAGACTACGCCAGTTTTGGATCCCGAAAATTTGTTGAAACCAAAGGGATATCTGAGACAAACTTCTGCATTGGCAGGTAAGGTCCATCAGCCTAGAATTACGCAAGCTAATGTCAAAATTCCCGCTAAAGAACAAACCCCTAAAGAAAATTTTAAGCAAGTTCGTTCTACAGAAGCCTCAACAAGTAAACCTGAAGTTAAACTTGAAACTCCAGAGGTAATTATTCTCGAAATAAAGTTTGAGGTTGACTAGGCCAGCCTTGTTTCAATCCCCACTATCGTTAATACTTAGTCGATTCTTTCTCCTCCCAAAGTGAAATTTTTTGTTTCCCGAGATCCTGAAGATTATTTTCTATACCTAGATTCCTCCCCTATTACATCCCCTATCTATACCTCGGGTAATGTTGAGGACTCTAGCTCAAGTTTTCCTTTTCCCCCTCACCTAGAGCTTTCGTCTTCTCATGATCACTTTCCCAAAATTCATTCGCAACATCCCGAACTAGTCGAAATATCAGCAGATCATTCTTTTGAAGTTTTTGAAAATCTCATTTTTATCCCTTGAGTTCTGTCTCCTAGGATTTCAATGGTCGGTGTTGGAGGTGTTGGTGCTGGTGGTGCCAGAGGTGCAGGGGCTACTAGACAAGCTCAACCCCCTATGCTATTTTCCAAGGTCTCTGCTAGATATGCTCCCTTAGTCCTCTCTATTGTCCTGCATGATTTTCCCAAAAATTACATGATGAAGCTCCCCAAATTCATGGGAAATGGGATCTAACAACAACAGAACATATAGCCTTTTTTTATCAATTTGTTGATATTATTGGCATTGAGCATGAGGATGTTTACACAAGACTATTAGTACATACTTTTGAAGTACAGGTAAGAATGTGGTTCATAGGACTTCCAATAGGTTCTATACAATCATATGATGATCTAGAAACTTCCTTCCTAAGGCAATGGGGTGAGAAAAAGGATCATCTTTACTACTTAACCGAATTCGGAGCCTTGAGAAATAAGACTTATGAATCAATCCTAGAATTTATCCAAATATTTAATAATCTTTATCACTAAATCCCAACCGAAGTTAAACCTTCTCAACGAGCTACAAAAGTCACTTTTGTAGGGGATTTTGATTCTGATTTCTCCCTACTTTTGAGAGAAAGGAGATCCACTACTTTAGCGGGGATAAAAGATGATACTATAGAAATTGAGTCCAATATGATGGCATATGGGAAGTTGAAAACTAAGGTCGATATGGGAGCCAGAGAACCCAAGCATTTTAAAGAAAATGTAGGACCCTCTGTATATGGAAAGTCTACAGAGGAAAAAATGGATGAGATGGCCAAAATTATTAAAGATTTATCAAATAAAATTTCCAGTATGGAAATAGAGCAAGCCAAACCTGATCCATACGTTAGGAATCAATTCAGGAGAAACCCTAATCCTCATATACAACAAAGAAAAATAAAAAATGAGGATCAAAAGATTCAAGCTCCGTTTAAAACTGAGAATTTCATGCAGAGAGATGAACTACAAGAGTATGAGGAGTTAGTGGAAGATCTAAACAACCTCAACGATGATGATCTTGAGCCTCACCTAACCAAGTAGGATTATGAGAAATCCTTAGACCCAAAATATTTGTTTAATAATGACGAAAACATCAACAATATGGGGGACTCTACATACAAAGGCCTCGCTGATTCAATAATGGTCGAGCTTCAACATAAATATGACTTGAGGCCAAGAGAAAAAGGTTCTACAAGTATTCCACCGAAAAATATTTTATCATGAAACAAAGCAAGTGAGGCAACAATTGCTAAACCACCAACTGAGACGCAAGCTTCACGAATAAAGCAATTTGAAACAAAAGTAGTACAAACTAAGAAGCCAAAAAATACAGAGGCTGAGCTTCCGACCAAGGAAATTGAAAAACCAATTGGGAATTTTAGTTTATAAAATGAAATTAATAAAATTAGAATTCCAATGCCTCTGGTTGAACTTGCTAGGAACCCAATCTATAAAAAACAAATCTCTAAAGCAATAAATTTTTCTGATGTTGAAATTCAAGATGATGTTACCAATTTGCAAGACGAAAACCCTACAATCATGTTCGGGCCACATATTGAAAACAGTAAGGATTATGTCGCTCTGTTCTATATTATGTTGACTTTGCATGACCATTTACTTCACAATTTCATGCTAGACTCAAGAGCCTCACATAATTTAATGCCTAAAATTATCATGGAAAATTTGGGCCTTGAAATTACCAGACCTTATCAAGATTTGTATTCGTTTGATTCTAGAAATGTTAAGTGTCTGGGTATGATTAAAGATCTAGTTGTAAACCTTGATTAGATTCCTTTGAAAAGTATCCTTATGGATGTGGTTGTTGCTAATGTTACTTCCAAGTATGGTATGCTTCTATCTAGATATCGGGGCGCCAAGTTAGGAGGATCGGTTCAGCTAGATATGACCTATGCTACAATTCCAATTTTTGCTGGACAATTGACTCAACTGCACAAAGAAACTAGACTGGCATATACTGTAAGTGACCCTCAAAACCCCAATAACTACCTAGTCTATGTTGTTGATCAAGACTTAGGAAATTGTATATTATCTATAGATGATGATTTCAAAGAATGTATAAAAGAAGAAAATCAAAAAACAAAAATTTCAAAAAAAAATATAAATGTTAGAGAAGGAATGTGGAGAATTTTCTTTGATGGTGCTTCATCCTGCGAAGGAGCAAGAGATGGAGTTTTATTCATGGCACAATGCGAGGAATATGTTATTCCTTTCTCTTACATGTTATAATGGGACGTTGATTATACCAATAATGTTTGTGAGTATGAAGCTTTAGTCTTGGTATTAGAAGCTGCAAGAAAATTAAAAATCGAACATTTGATAGTTTATGGTGATGTCGATCTCATTGTAAAACAAATAAAAATGTAGTATGAAGCTAAGCATCCGAGATTGAGATCATATAGAAACTGTGTCTGGGATCTTATAGAGAATTTCTTCTCATCCTTTAATATTCATTCAATTCCCAGAATGCAAAATCAACAAGTATATTCTTTGGCCAAAGTTGTTGTGACCTTCATACCACCTACTGTTTTGAAAATAAAATATCACATCGAGATGAGACATAGACCTTTGATTCCGAAAAATGTTCAGCACTGGAAACTGTTTGAAGATGATGAACAAATCAAACAGTTCTTGGAAATGGTTGGTGAGTTTTATGAGATCCACATAGATCAATAAAATCAAAACGATCCTACTTGGATTATGCATGAAGGACAGAACCCAGAGAAGTTCCAAGATAAAATTGAAAATAACCACATGCTCTTACTTAAAAACAATCAAATTCCCAGAGGTCTGATCCCCTTAGAAAGGTTGTTTGACCAGGATGACATACCATTGAATTCTATTTTGTGACCTCAACTCGAAGAAGTTGAAGATTGTAACATAGGAACTAATGAAAATCCCAAAATGGTCAAAATATCAAAATATCTTCTGGCACAAGTAAAGAGTAAATACACTAAGTTACTTAAACAGTATAAAGATGTTTTTGCATGGTCTTATGATGATTTAAAAACTTATGATACTTTTTTTATTGAACACAAGATTCCCTTAAAACATGGTATTAAACCTTTCACGAAGAAGCTTAGACAGATAAACCCAATTCTTTTGTCGGTAACATAAAAGGAGGTTAAAAAACTCCTTGATGAAAAAATCATCGTTCCCCTCAGATACTCTGAATGGGTGGCCAATTTGGTCCCTGTTACAAAGAAGAACGGCGAAATAAGACTATGTATTGATTTTAGGAACTTAAATCGGTCTTCTCTTAAAGATAACTACCTGCTCCCAAAGATGGACCATGTTTTAGAGAAGGTAGTAGGGGCTAACATAATTTTTATGATTGATGGTTTCTCAGGATATAATCAGATCGTTGTTCATGAAGATGATAGAGAAAAGACTGTGTTTACTACTCCATGGGGAACCTTTATGTATGATAAAATGCCTTTTGGTTTAATGAATGCAGGAGCAACTTTCCAAAGAGCAATGGATATCGTGTTCGTCAGTGAGAGAGACAAGTTTTTTGTTATTTATCTAGACGATCTGACAGTTTTTTCCAATTCTGATGCATAACATTTGATGCACCTCATACAAACTTTTGAAAAATGCAGAAAATTTGGTTTGTCTCTTAACCCTAAAAAAACACACTTTTCCATGCAAAAGGTAAACTTTTAGGTCATATAGTTTCAAAATATAGAATCAAGGTTGATCCTAAACGAGTTGAGGCTATTGACCTGATTAATATTCCTAGAAATAGAAAAGAGATTCAATCTTTTTTAGGTAAGATCAATTTTTTGAGCAGATTTATTCCTAACTTTGCTGAAATAATCAAATTGATTACAGATATGCTAAAAAGGGACAGCAAAGTAAAATGCACTGCATAAGCCAAAGCGTCTTTCGAGCGTGTTAAGAAAGCTATAGGAGAAGCACCAGTATTGGTAAGTAAAGACTATACAAAAGAATTCTTAATCTTCTTTTTCGCTTCTGAACATATTGTTGCAGCGGTGCTCCTTCAAAAGAACAAAGAAGGATTCAAATAACCAATATCATTTTTCAACAAAAGTCTCAAAGATGCAAAGCTAAGGTATGATATTCTTAAAAAACAATCTTATGCAATGGTGAAGGCTCTCAAATCTTTCAGAACATATGTCTTGCACTCCAAAATAATTGCTTATGTGCCAACGAATGCAATTAAAGATATCTTGGTTCATCCAGACAATGATGGAAGAAGAGGTAGATGGTTGGTTAAAATTCAAGAGTTTGATCTAGAAGTGAAACCAACCAAGCTAGTGAAAGGCCAAGGTCTGGAAAGGCTATTTTCCAAATCAAATTTCAGAGCACTAGCAATAAATAACTTCGAATCACATGATTTTCTTATAGATATAGAGGAAATAGACGATCAAGAACCTATCATTCCGATTGAAGACAAGTTTTCTTCCTCTGCCTGATACCGTGATATTGTTACATACCTCCTTACTCTTCAATGCCCAAATGGCATGACTCCTTATAAAGAAAGAACTTTAAAACTACATGCAATTAAGTATTGTAATGTTGATGGAAATTTGTACTGGAAATACGCTCTGGGTTTCTTGTTATGTTGCCTGAGAGAATCTGAAACAAAAGGTGTCATTGATGAATTTCATGAAGGAGTATGCGGAGGACATTATGCCTAGAGAGTAACAGCTTACAAGATTTTAAGGGCAGGATATTATTGGCCAAAGTTATTTATTGATGTAAATGCAAGGGTCAGAGCTTGCAATTCATGCCAACTGTTCGCTGGTAAGAAAAATCTCCCTACCTTACCTTTAATTCCAGTGAAAGTTCAAGCTCCTTTCCAACAATGGGGCCTATAATTCATTGGATAAACTCATCCGCAATCAAGTGCTCAACATAGATGGATTCTAACCGCTACTGATTACTTTACGAAATGGGTTGAAGCCATTCCAACTCGGAATGCTACAAATTAGGTAGTGATAAAAATTTTGGAAGAAAACATCCTAGCGAGATTTGATTGTTCTAGAAAGATAGTTATTGATAATGATCAGGCTTTTAAATCTATGGCAATGATCAATTTCTATCAGAAATAAAATATTGTTTTAGGTCAGTCTACATCTTATTATCCTCAGGGAAATGGGTTGGTCGAATCATCTAACAAGAGTTTGATGACTATAATAAAAACAAAATTGACAGAAAATAAAAAAAGCTTGGCATATTCACTTAAAGTACACCTTATGGGCAAACTGAATTGGCACCAAGAAATCTATAGGTACGTCTCATTTCCAATTATTTTATGGTACTGATGTTATCCTTCATATCTATCTTTCTCTTCATGTGATGAAACTCTGGAAGGATGCAAATGAAGAGCCAAACGATGTTACGATAAGAATGAATCAAATCATCAAAGTTCAGCATAATAGAGTAGAAGTGGATGGTAAGCTTTAAAAGTACCAAGATAATATGAAATCCCTTTTTGATAAAAAAAAAGTGAAATACACGGAATTCTTCCTGGCGATTTAGTTTTTAAATGAGAAGCTAGAAAAGAAGATGCAGGAAAACAAGGAAAATTTGATCATCTCTAGTTTGGACCATTCAAAATTGTAGCTGCTGAGGGAAAAAACTTATTCTCACTGGAAAATATTGATGGAGAAATTCTTGACGCTCCTATCAATGGGAGTTATTTAAAACATTTATTGCAGTAGTTACATTTTAGATTTCTATTGTATATATCGGATTGGATTGACATTGTCATTTTAATTTTCAATTGTTCTTTTCTTTTTGTAAACTACCCGAGTCATTTGATTATCTGTTGTAAATATTTTCAACATATTTTCAAAATAAAAATATATGTATCACATATCATTTCTATTCTATTGGATTTTCTAACATTTTGCATTTTATTCATCTTGCAGAATAGATCTTGTTGAACAGGAGACGAGGTTGAATAAAAATTCGAAACTCGTTTTTCAAATATTTGATTTCTCTAAAAACAGGTGATAATATAATAATCTTCCTTGCTGAAAATTCAAAAGGAAAATAAGGTATGAGTTCCTACTCTTCTTATAGTTCAAATAAAATTTTAAATGAATGTGAAGGAAGTTTTTTCTCATGATAATATTATCACTTGACCTAAGAATCAAAGAGGTATAAAATTACAACTTAAAGTGTCATGTTGATAAATTTTAAAGCCATCTCTAAAATAAAAATAAAATATAAATAAATAAACTCGAAAGAAGTTTGAACTAAAGACACAAACTTGTGTGGGATTAGGACATTTTGTGTCAGATCCTCTGAAACCTCAATTTGGTTATTTTACCTATCCCCAAGTTCCTACCCACTTCATATTTTCTTTATCCTTTCTTAGCCTTCATAGAAAGAAAGAAACTTACCTTGGCTATGAGAACTTAAAAACATATTTTCAAAACAAGATTAGGCGAAAATCTTTGTGTTCCTTTGATTTTAATTGAAAAAAAAATAGGTCTAGGAGAATACTAATAATTTTCTCTCTTCTATCAAACTTTAAACTGACTAATCCTCTCAAGGTTGATCCTTGAAATATTAATATCCCATGAATTTTTTTCCTATAGGAAAAGGTGTATTGAAAAATGGAAGAAAGTTAGTTTCAGATTATTCTCAAAATTGTGACAGACCTTCTTTTCAAAATTTTAAACAGATATCATCCCTTGTATGTTACATACAGATTGATTGCCCCCACTTCAAAATATTAAAATATAAGACAGATGGTGAAAGGAAATTCATAATTTGATTGCCCCCATCTTGTCCAAAAGAGATGATGAAAGGAAATTCATATATTGATTGCCCTCATCTCAGCGAAATGAAAAAGTGTTAATTGAAGTGGTGAAAGGAAATTCAATGGAAGAAATAGATAACTTCACTGGGGTATTGAATAGGCTCACTGGTAGTGAAACAATATCTATGATATCTGTAAGGTTGTCATACATATCCATATATCATACTATGTTATCTAGTTCTCTCTCTGACAATATTTACATCCTGAACCAACTAGGGATTCCCTAAATAAATATATGCATATGCTTAAACTTGAAGCGAACAAAGTCGATCGGAGCTGATATTTTAGCTAAGCTATTTTGATTATCTTAAACAATTATGAAATCAGTTTTAGGAAAGGGAAAATTTAAATAGCCTAACTTGAGATCAATCATTAAGTATGTTTTGAAGGTTTTTGAGATCTGGTTAAGTTTGTTTTTCTATGTATGATTAATTCTTAAATAAAACTAGAAAATGTTTTTCAAAAATAAATAATGACTCCATTTACCCAATAAAGGAACTTGGTCTATTGTTCTTTCATGCCTCACAAGGAGCCACAATCTCCAGATGGATCCTATGTTGGAACACGCATAATTTTGAGCTTTTGAACTTTAGATTTTGCCTCTTAGAAATAAAGTTTTACCCAAAAAAGAAAAAACCTTAGAGAATTATTCTGGGAATTCAACCTTCGGAGGATTTCTATCATGCTACATCCAAAACTCCCAAATGTTGAACCGTCGAAGTACTTAAGGATAACTCAATGTTTAAAACATGATTAATTGAAACATAAAAGTGATTAATAAGAGATTAAATTCTCCATGAATTCAACCTTCAGGAGATTTCTACCCTCTTACATTCAAAACCTATGAACCCCAAACCGTCGAATTGTTAATGACGTTTATGATTGGATAAAGTTAACGATTTGAATAATTATTGTGATTTTCCAGCTAATAAATTCCATCAGAATTTTTAATAATATCTTTGAAAACATATCTATACGAAGATCGATAGATTTTATAAAGCTCTTCGAATTTAAAAATCATTTTTCCATTTACAATTAACAGTTTTTCATTCAGTGAAGAGCTTACAGACTTCTCTTATTATAGGCAGGATAATCTTATTTCCTTAAGGATTATGGCTCCATGAACAGTTGCAAGGAAGCTCGATAGACTAGATTTCAGAATCTAGCGGAATGCTAAACTAGTTTGGAAGCCTAATAAAATAAGAAGTGGTAGGGAAGACATAAATAGACATAAATGGGTGCAAGAATGCACAACAATACAAACCTTCCAGAGTGTTAAGTCTCTGAAGTGAGATGTATGGCGCCGCGTGTCCTTTTGATTTAGATGTCTGAGATTTACTTCGGGACTCCAGGCATCGGGCGTTCTGAGATGCATAACAGCGCAAACCTTCTGGAGTGTCAGATATAATGACACATATCCACTTCGATCAATGGTACAAATGAACTTCGGAATTCGAGCCTTCAGAAGTTCTCGCTTCATGCATCTATCTTTCTTCCGAAGTGGTTATCTATCAAAGTGCAGGATCTCCTGCCATGTGTCCACTTCAATCAACGGTTCAGATGAACTTCGGGCTTAGGGCCTTCAGAAGTTCTCTCTCCATGCATCCATCTTTCTTCCAAAGTGGTTATCCAATGGAGTGCAATATATCCTGCCACATGTCCACTTTGATCAATGGGACAGATGAACTCTAGGCTTCGTAACTTCAGGATTTATTTACTCAGCACTGCTTGCTTCCTCCCAGAATACGAGATCACTGAATACGGGGATCATTTGACACATGTCCCATGTTTGGATCGATGGAAAGGAATTGCATGAAGTTTTATCTATCTTCTCTACATGTGAATAAGAGATGTGACCTTGGCTTAACCTTTGGGTGCTTATCTCACTTTGCAATATCGACAGTCCTGTTTTAATGGACCATCGAGATCAGCGACCAAGAACGATTGCGAGGGGTGAAGTTGCGCAAAGTTTAATTTCAGAGGGTGGTCCAGCAATTTAAACTGCAGTTTTCTCTCGGGGTTACGTGGCATCACTAGGTTCATTGAAGGGAGAAAGGAGGGTTACCTCAAAACCACTTCCTCATGCTCCCGTAAAATAGAAAAGTATAAAGGGACTCAACACCTAACCTCCACCCACTCTACCTTTCACCCTCCAATCTGTCACACTCTCTACACGTCACTTACCCCGTATATCCCTACCACCTACATCCTCGCAATCACTCATCCCACCTCCTTATTGGACACTTGTCCCCACGTCATCCTATTTGTGAACTGTTACTCTTCCCCATAATTGTTAGCCATCCCATAATGAGCCAGTGCTAAGATACCTGTCCAATTACCACCCCCATATCTTCAACTACAATTCTTTATCCCAGTAAATGCATTCGAAGGGATAGATGGCAACGGAATCAGATGGCAAAGACAGTAAGCCAATGATTGTGGTGGCCTTAGTGGAAATGTGTATCCAGTTCAAAGAAAAAAGGAAAATGAGTGCATCTACAATCAAATGAAGAGACAAAGGAAGCTCCAGCAAAACTCAACAATATTTGCATGTTGTTATTTTATTCGGATGTATTCTATTTTTAGTCATATATTGTGGGAATTCCAACGGTTTTCAGTTGAGACAATTTTTGTATAAATAGATAGATTTTAGATCTCTTTCGGGCTGCTTCTTGTCGAATGTTATAGAGAAACTCTTTTTGAGTATTAATACAAATGCATACAGATATTCTAAGTTTCGTTCAATTTGAGTTATGTGTTCCCTATGTGTTTCCATTTCTCTGAATTTATTTCTGCAATTCTTGAAGAGTGATCGATTGCAATTCAGTATTACATCTATTTTGATCATATTACACCAGGAGTCCATTCAGTAAACATATTTTCCTTTGTTTTTGCTGTGAGTAAAACAAGACCTGTGATCTGTGTGAATTACTGCATTTTTATATCATGTTCAAGGGTGCATCTTTTACTTTTATTCTATTGCAAACAAGGTGAGACTTATCTGTAATTGATACCTAACTTTGTTTAACAATTTTGTAAATCTTTCTACATCATTTGATATTATAATTGTGACTCAGATAATGAGATACAGCCTCTGTACTGTCTCATTATTAATTTCATGTAAAGATCTTTTCTTAAAAAACTGAAGATAGAAACGGCACTCATAAAAACATTTCATTTAAAACCTTTGATGTTTGAAATTATTCTTTGAGCCTTAAAATCAATCTCAGGACCAACACTTACTCTGACATTAGAAATCCCACAAGGGACGAACTTGTGCATAAGAACTCCATGGATAAATATATTGAGGATACCAACCAAGGGACCTATTCCCAAGGGGATTCTTTTTCTTTTCCTTTCTTCGAAAATCTCGGTTCCCCCTTGATGGTCACTTTGAACATTCCTAGGTTGAATGTAGGATTATCGGTTTGGTTTTGAACCACTTTGAATGTCCTTGATGGTTCTCAAATAATAACCTTATGTCATGAGCATCGAATTATCGTTGATCATTTACCTGCTTCATTATAAAATTCTACTTCTCCTTCTTCTCCTTCCCCTGGTGAAATTCTAGCTACTAGTAACCAGAAGTCTAAGAGGAATGGAAAGAGGAAGAGTAAGAAAAATAAGTCACCAACCTTTTTTAGTCATGTTGGTGACCTGCAACCATCCTCTATAAGTCATGCTCAGAATGAAATTCCAGTCACTATGATTCATACTGGCNTCCTTTGCAAGTCATGCTGGGGGCATAAGTCCAGCCATTTCTATTCATATTCGCAAAGGTTCATCATCCTCTATGAGTCATGTTGGAGACCAACACCTAGCCTCTGCAAGTGATGCTTAGGGCACAAGTTCAGTTACTGCAAGTCATATTGGAAATAGATCACCAATCTATGTGAGTCATGTTGGAGACTAGCACCTAGCCTCTATAAGTCATGTTGGGAGAAAGAAAGAAACCAGCCTCTGCTAATCATGTAGGGTGCATGAGTTCAGTCATTTCCAGTCATATTGGAGTTAACTCACCAACCTCTACTAGTCATGTTGGAAACATGTTGTCATCCACTGCGATTCATGTTGGGGGAAACCCACCAACCATTGAAAGTCATTCTAGGGGCATCGATATTATTGAGAAACTTATATGAATAGGATGTAAGCCTAAGCTCTCTTGTAATATTTGTGACGGATATCACCTTACTCAT
>JASDQU010816494.1:15132-30101 GCA_032191745.1 Picea mariana
CTATGGACCATGAAGTTTTGGATTTCCCTAGAATGATTTCTAAAGTTGAAAAGATGAATATGAGACAAGAAAACCATGAGACAGGCCAAGAAACTAAGGATATGAAAGCATTAGAGACTGTATTATTACAGATGAAAGAAACCCTGAACGATCACAAAGATATCAACTTATCAGAGATCTTAAAAGATAAGGAGTGCATAGAAACAAGAATAAGAGACTTCGACATAGATTGTGTTCTGGATGAGGAAACACAGGTGAATATCATGACAAAAAGAACTTGGGAAATTTTGGGAAAGCCTGCTATGGTTCCTTCATTGGGAGGAATAGGATTATTTAGAGGAAAGTTGATAACCCTATGTGGAATACTTACCCAGACATCTATGAGTGCTCATGGAACTTCGACAGAAGAAGAATTTGAGATCGTTAAGTTTGTTGAGAACGACGCCCCATTTTCTATTTTGCTAGGAAAAACCTAGATTGAAAAAGATCGGATACGAAGGAAACAAGAAGAGGGGGATCTAGAACAGAAAAAACAAGAACTAAGAGATTTCATGGCTAGGAGAATAACACACTTACTGGAAGAACAAGAGGACCAGTCGAAGCTACTGAGGACCAGAGATCTAGATGTTAAAGTTGAAAGAACACATGAAGACTTGAAACACTTGTCTATACAAGAGAGTAGAGCACCTACCCCAGAAAGAGAAGAAGTGTTACTCTCAGAACCCTTGAACTACCCGTAGTACTGCGAAGTTACCATGCCAAGAGGAGATAAAAACAATAATGGAAAGAGGAAACCAGTGACTCAGATTACAGGAAAGAAAGCCAGAAAGCTCAGCAAGAAGAAAGCAAAGTTAGAAAAGTTACAGGAAGTACCAGAGAGGACTTCACAGAAAGAAGGTTTGCAGAACTGGAACTTCATCGGGATATCAAAACAACGTAAATTGGCACTTTGTCGCGACGAAGAAATATGACCGTTGGAGGCGTCCCGACCGTTAGAATGACGCTCCAGAACGGCTAGAAACATAGTTATTGTCGGAACGTTCGCCATTGGACCGTTGGGACCACACCATAACAGATGGAATTGCATTGATTGAGGCGTTCCTACCCATTGGACGAGTCCGTTATGACGTTCTCTATTTATCCCGTCGAGTGTTGCACCGAGAACACTTCTGCCAATTATGATTACCCAAGCCCACATAGAACTAATTTCTTTCGCACAGTGATTATTGAGACCTCGCCATTCATTCTGTTACATTGAGTGTTTAGTCACCGACCTGAGATATCAGATCTCGAGTGTGCATGTCGGACGAAATTAGCGTAGTAGAAAAAGCCGTCGAAGAGATCCTAGTAGACCTCATGGCCGAGAAGGTGATGTCCACAGGCATCCAAGCCTCATCAACGAGAGGAGTGAAAGTATTCCTGTCGACTGCTCGTGGATCTGGACCATCTCGAGCTCTGACAGAGAAACGAACCAAGTATCATGATGACTTAGCGAATGCGAAGCTCATCCCATCTATCCTGCCCGACTACATCCCGCCTCTGGCTGGCGCAGTGAGTCATGACAGTGTCCCAAGGGACTTTGACTGCACAGTCATCATTGCATACCTCCCAAAGGGAATACACACAGTCAGACCACAGTTGGAGAGGATTCTGACGTTGAAGATCAACGACTATAACTTAGGAGACCGCAAGAACTATGGCATGCTTGCACCATACAAGTATTTGACCAAGAAAAAGGGGAAGAAGTCAAAGATCATCTCCCAGCTGTGGACCATGGACATCGCAAGGTCAACCATATTGAACGTAATGAAGATACCCCACTTTGGAAGGCACCAATAGGGTAAGGCGTGCGTTAAACTCCTACTGTCATGCTTCCATGGAGGTTAACTATGGTTGGACAGGCGTATCACAGTCGATCCGACGTTGATCCATCGAATCACCGGATTAAGCATACAAGGACCAGACCCACAAGAATTTTATACAGGGAAGGTTGCAGATCGTGCCTTGGCACAGAAAATTAAAGATACCTATGGCGATGTGGAAAAGGGGAAGTGAGGATACAAGGTAGCCTCCATTCAAAATGGCCCAGTGTGCCTAGCTTGCCAGTTGATCGCTAGTAATCTAGTAAGGAAGAACATACCCATACAGGTCACAGGGTTCGTTGTTGACCTCACGGAAAAATGCATTGAAGGGCTACAAATGAACTGGGTGAGTTACCTCGTCAACCAGTTAGAGCAAGACTGCCGAAGCTCAGTATCAGGGCTATGAGTTCCATTTTAGTTGGTTGTTGATCCTCATTGCCTTCATTGCTTGGGAGATGCCGAAAGGTGCGACCTTCCCTGAAATTGAGCCATTCGAACCCTTAATTGTGAAGTTCACTACGCTCTGGTATTCGAGTGACATGGCTAAAAAATGGTATTCAAACGTGGTGTTCCACACCTATTACCTGCAGTTGAAGAGGGCTATTGAGTCTTTCCCTCGTATGACATTGAACACCTTGAACAGGTTCAGGCCAATTATGAAGTTCCGCACAGATAGACATTTTGTTTATATCACTGCGCGTGGAGACGAACATAAAGAAGAGCTTTAATCCTACTACAAGCTCACAGAGAAGGACCTGGAAGAAATAACTAAGGAATGGCCTGCAGAGCTCCTTATACCAGTTGACCAGGAAAAACTGTTCGACCCTAACCTCATTGGAAGTCCTGTGGTCACTCGCGAAGAGTATGATGCACCCAACAGTAGCAAGAAGAAAAATAAGGAATATGTACAGGAAATAAACAATGCATCAGAAGAGACTGCATCAAATTCACCTAGCGGAGGAGCAGGTGACGAAGTGGATAAAGAAGAGAAAGAAGGGGAAGAAGATAAGCAGAAGCAGGGCGAAGTAACACCACCTAGGAACCCCCTTGAAGAGGCAGAGACGTCCAAGAAAAGAAAGGTTTCCCCAACGAAACCTACATCGCGGAAGAAGTCAAAAGCTAGTAAGCCCAAGCTAAAGACTCTGCTCATGGTAGATGACATCGACCTCATCATCGTCACCATATCAGATACATCAGAAGATATCTTACATTGCAGTGAATCCAAAAAAGAGACCATTTATGAAAGAATTGCAACAGAGTTGAAAGGGGTACAACAAGCCCTCTACTCCAACTGCGCAGTGTCTACTGTGCCCCCGTCATCGGAAGGAATGAAGTTGGGAGATGATCCTTCCCAGCTACGCAGAATAACAGATGTGACAGAGGTTCGCCTTCGACGTATCCAGGAGGAAAAATAATAAGACACGGAGGAATTAAAGCAAGAAAAGGAGGAAGCCATAGAGCAACGCCCGGTTGCACAGTAGGAAAAAGATGACCTTCAAGCAAAGTTCACAGAGGATAGAGCGTAGATCCAGAAGGAGAAAGAAAATTTACTCGCAGAGCAGATTGGAGTTAAAGAAGTAGTCACTAGAGCACTTTACTCTGTGATGGGATTAGAATAGATGGAAGAAGACCCATTGGAAAGTCAAGTGGGGAAGCTTGCTGAAGCCATTCAACAACTCCAACAAAGAATAACATAATTGGAATTACAGACAGTGCCAAGCACTCCGCAGGAAGTGCGAGATCTAAGAGAAGAAACTGCGAGGAGTGCAGTTGAGAGAATCAAGGCATTAGTCTTGGAATGAAAACAACTCAGCAGTCGAAGTGTGTAGACCTATGAGCACCTTGCAAAGGACCCTGAGCTTAGGACACTGGAGTCACAGCTCCAGGAGACAAAACAACAAGAAACAACAGTGCAAGCGCAGTTGAAGTTACTATCATCGGTCGAGAGGATGAAAAGAGCCCAGAAAAAGTGCATGGTTCAGCAATAGGCCCATGCCATTCAGATCAAGGTCATGGAAGTGACCCAAAGACTCCAGCCAGTGCAGGATGAAGCTTGCACACTTTTTGAGGAAATTGAAGGATAAGGTGCACATCTAGAACAAGTAGTCACCTCAGTTGAACAACGATTGGAAGGACTTGTCACTGAGAAGGTCATTCAGGATTTCTCCAAGTAGGAGGCTCTGGCTAAGCAGTAGGTCGAAGCAGCTCGAGCCAAGCTCAAGGCCTTCGAGGCAGAGTTACCAAGATCAGAGTGACTCGAGACGAGTCGCAGGTGAGTGTTGGGGGCTTGTTTTCCATTGAACAAGTTTTGGAGAACTTGGGTCACATTTGACCGATTTTGGGACTTCGACAGGTTGGTCGAAGACAGAGCACCAGGCGAAGCAGAGATCGCAGGATCTCGCCCCCTTTTTGTGGGATTTTTGGGTTTAGGGTTTATGTAATGGGTATGGGATGTCGGCCCATGGGTTTACCCATGTTTAGGCCCTTTTGTAATGTATAAATAGAAAGCTAGGCGATGTAAGTAAGAGAGACTCTTGGTGAGAGACCTAAGTGTGTAATGTGGTTGGTGAGCTAAGTGCAAACAGTTGTGGATGCTTCGTGCATACTGTGTGTTAATAACTTGCAGAGCTAAGTGTAAGTGATTGTAAGAATCTTGTGTGTAGATTGTAAGACGACTTTGTGCTTAAACCTAGCTCGGGGAAGGAGGATCTGACGAGGTGCACGCAGATCTCCTGTCCTATGCAGAGTGGGTTCTTGTGGCTCTGTGCTTGTAGAAGATTGAAAGAAGACAATAAAGAAGAGAAGAGTTGGTGAACGTATCCCCACACTGGGGTGAACCACGTATATCATGTGTTGTGCTTGCTTTGTGCATTATAGTTGTTATGTCATTGATGTGATTTATGATTAGTGCAGTGATATATGTTATATGCATCTGATATAATAGTGTAGTGCTTAGTAATGTGAATGAATGCTAGATCTAATCTATTTCTATGTGCTAAGTGTTGGATGTATTAGATCTTGTTGAATACTGTGTTGCTCTGTAACTAGGGTTCTGACCCGCGATGTGAATAAGAGTTAAATATTGATGAATATTAACTGCTAAGTGCTCTGTTAAGGTATTGTAATCACATATATGTGTCCCAGCTAGGTTGCAAACATCTGATTCCCGTAACCCCCCTGCCTCTACCTCGGGTGAGACTTCATCTACTTCACAGGTGTTGCCGAAAGGGCCGGTAGTTAGGGTTTTGTTGGTGCACTGCTGAAGCGTTGAACCCTAGGTCTGCCCATGTGCCAACAAAGATTGAGTAGCTTCAGAAGATATCCTTCTTGTATTTGACCAAGACAAACCCTAAATAATGTTATTATATTATATTTATTAAGACGACCCTATTGTGCCTTTGTAAAAGTCAGCCCTATTGTGCCTTGACAATTAAATATAAATTAAGAGGGTAAACTGACAAGTCGACCCAAACCTAATTAAGGGAGGACAAACTATTATTTATAAAGGAGGATAGCGCCTCACTTGGACACTCACACACTAGCTTTGTAGCTATGAAGAAGTGCGCAAGTCTTGGAGGAAGAAGCTATTGCAACTAGGTGTGACGTTGATGAGGGTTTTGGTCTATCTCTTGGATACATCTTGGTTAAGTGGTCCACTACCCTTTCCTAGTGAAGGGTTAGGGGAGGATATTTTTCTTTGATAGTTTTCTCTTTGAGAGAAGCATTGTTCTTGGTTGGCTAATTTATATTGAGGAAGTTTGTTGGGTTTTCTTTCCTTAGAGGGTTTCCCAGGATAATCTTTGTGTCTATCTTGTTTATGTGATTTCCTCTCTTTCAACAATCTTATGTATGAAGTTAATGTGTTAGATGACTGTAATAATAAAGAAGAAATGTAACTATTAGCTGCATAAGTAAAATATCAACATGGTATTAGAGCAGGATTGAAAGAGACCAACTCACATTTTATAAAGAAGTGGCTAGCCTCAACGCACCCTCTCCAAAATTTAGTTTTCAGTGTTGCAGTTGTTGCAGAATTACGGTTTATGAATAAAACCTAAGAGTGGAGTTTTTACCTTTGTTGGAGGACGTTGGTGAAACTAATATCACATAGGAGCTCACCCTAGGAGGGCGCATCTAGTCCCTGGATCATAATTCTAAAATTTGAGTTTGAATAATTAGGATTTACTCATAAAACCCTAAGTTGCAGTTGTAGTATCAGTTGCACTTGCAGTTGCAGTATCAGTTGCACTTGCAGTTGTAGTTGCACTTGCAGTATCAGTTGCAGTTGCAATGTCATTTGCAGTTGTAGTGCCAGTTCATTCGTGCAAGTTCCTTCATGCTAGTTGCAACACCAGTTGCAGTGCCAACACTAGTTGCAATGAAAGTTTTTTTGAAGTGTTGAGACATATTTTTATTGTCTTGGTGTACCTTACCCTAGAAAATCTCCATCTACCTTTAGATTAGAAGTTGCAACACCTTTGAAGTTTTAAAAGTTTGTTATTTCTTGTCGTTGTTGTCGGATGGTGCCACTACCTACCGATATTGTTAGAGGTATGTACTTACATATGTTTAAATTGTATCATTATTCTAAAGGGTATTTGTAGGAGAAATGATCTTTTGTCTAAACAACAATCGTAGATCCAAAAGGATCTCATATCCAACACATTCAGAGTAACAATGCACCCCAGGTTGGATTAATTTGATATGCCTCTATTTGTTATGTCATTATTGTGATATTATGAACATCTAGGTTGTATTTTGATCTGTTGAAGTTATGACTATCATACTAACCATTGGTCAAAATTAAAGTCAAAGTATTAGTTTGATTAAGGTTGAGATTATAGATTTTATTCTCTAACTCAGATTTTTATCAAGAAAGCATATTATCTTAATACAGAGGACGGGTTGAAGAAAATACTTGTCATCTTGAGCAAAGGAGACTCAGAAGAAAAACAACAACACTCATTCTTGAGGACTAGACTCTAGGTTCCAGGTTTGATTGATTAAGTTGATAAGACTCAAATTTGCACATATCAAGTTTGATAACTATTACATTACAAGTAAACACTATAGTTGTGATAACAATCTTTGAAAAGTTTTATTATTGAATAATTGGTAGCATGTGAGCACTATTGAGATAAATGGTTATTATAATCAATTACTATATATAACAAACATCTCCTCTAGGAGAAACTTCTTGTTTTGTTTCTAGGTTACCATGGAGGAATGATTGATCACAACACTAGAAGAGTGTTTCTCTAATTTTTTATTATTGTATTTCTTACTTTTGACCCTTGTTTTAGGTAGGTCACAAGTGATAGCTCTAAAGGGGCTACTGTGACGATTGTTCTCACTATTGTTTTTATTTTATTATTATTATAAAGAGTATCGTTCTTGTCTACTGTTTCTCCCTTGTTTTTCTTGTTCCTAGTAGGTCACATGTGATAACTCTAAGGGAGCTATAGTGACGGTTGCAAGAGGAAACATATTAGATGAGACATGGAGTAGACTATCCAAGTTGTATACATGACCATATACATCCATGTACTAAAGAAGAAGAAGAAGAATAGGCTACTTTTTCTAGATACAAAACATCTCATATGGAGATAGATCATGAGGAGTAGAAGGCTCCAAAGATGACGTAACAAATCCCTCTAGTGCAGTTGATCACTCTTCAGATCATCAGGAAGAGTTAGTAGAGCCAGAAAAGCCTACCCGAAATCAATGCAATAACTAGGAAGAGACCAACATGGTCCTGTGACACTTTGCAGGATGCAAATCCATATAGCATTGATGAGCCATATCAGAGGGAGAAGATGGCTCCGAAGATTATATAGACTCAGAGGGAGTCAAGCTTCAGAGGGAGCATGGAGACTCAAAGTGAGCCTGATCTCAGAGAGGATCAGATGGGAAAAAGAGACGTCTTTCAGGACTGATAGATAGATGCCATGAGTTGAGATGACTAGACCATAGCTTCAGAGACTTCTAGGAGATGTGAAATCTCCCGGGAAGATTCCCTTGTTTCAGTGATAGAGGAGGAAGCCAGTCGGAAGGAATGGGATATGGATTTTTACTTGAGACTAGAAGGGAAGCCAATGATGAATTTCAAGATTGATCTAGTAGATCAAGCATGTTGCAGATAATAGTATAAAGATGTACAAAACCTAATTTGTGTCCAGAGGATTCTCCCAGCAAGAGGGAGAAGACTATGACGAGACACTTGCTCCAATAATAAGAAGAAGTGTATATAGAACAACCATGATCCATTAAAATAGGCCTATGCAGTATGAGATTCAGAGGGAGCAAATGAATCTGCTATCGTGATGGAGTAGAGGAGCTACTCTCAGAGTTCAACATCTATAGTGAGAATGGAGCAATCATTCTCAGTTTCAGAAAAAGCAACTGCAGGTGCAGAGTCCCAGTTCCAGAAGGAACAATTGCAGAAAGAGTAGAGGACATAATCTCATATAGTGAGACATATAGTTCTTTGTGAGAAGCACATAGAGTTGTCATATGATTGAGTAGATTGAGTTGTAGCTGAGCAAGTGTACTAGTTTGGTACAATTTGATATGAAGATTTGGTTCATTGATATATTTGAAGAACACGAGGACAAATACATGTTTTGCGGTGAACACATTGAGTCAGTACATGATTGAGCCTAGACATGTTCACCAAATTATGGAAAAACATGTGATGAGGTACCTCAAGGTTACAATCGATTATGGACTCAGATATATCTAGATCAAGAGATAATATTGCAGGCCTATGGAGATTCAGATTGGGCAGGCAATGTCACAGACCAGAAAAGTACATCTGGATGTTGCTTTAGGATGGGACCAGTTGTGATCTCGTGGCTCAGTGAGAAGTAGACATGTATGGCACTCGGTTCCGCAAAGGCAGAGAATGTGACAACATGGTCAGCTTGTAGCGAAGCAATGTGGCTTTGGAATTTGATTACATAAATTGTTTGATCTCGAGTTGGAGGAAACCTGTATCTTTTATGACAACCAAAGTTGCATAAAGTTGTTAGTGAACCCAGTATGTCATGACAAGTCCAAGCATATCAATATAAAAGTATCTTTATATCGTAGAGATGATACAAAAGGGAGCAATAAAGCTCCAGTATATTCCTACCGATGAGCATGTAGCAAACCTGATGACTAAGCCTCTGTCAAGAAAGAAGTTCAAATACTTCTAAGATGAGCTTGATGTGGTCCAGAAGGATTTTCCCTCATGAGAGGGAGTGATGTGTTCCCCAGTAGTGGGAAGTGATGTGTTCCTTGGTAGTGGGAAGTGATGTGATCCCTAGTAGAGGGAAGTGACATTTTCCCCAATAAAGGGAAGTGATGTGTTCCCTAGTAGCGGGAAGTGATGTGATCCCCAGTAGAGAGAAGTGATTAGATCCCCATTAGTGGTACACTACCCCAATGTCAGTTGGTAACCCCAATGCAGGCTGGTACACTACCCCAATGTCAGTTGGTAACCCCAATGCAGGTTGGTACGCTACCCCAATGCAGGTTGGTATGCTACCCCAGCACAGGTTGGTAACCCCAACGCAGGTTGGTATGCTACCCCAACGCAAGTTGGTAACCCCAACGCAGGCTGGTACGCTACCCCAATGTAGTTTGGTAACCCTAACATAGGATGGTTAATCTAGGTGGATATCGGTGGCCACCCACCTTTTCCGACTGGGTCAAAACAGTTTTCTGGAAAATTTGGCAATTTACTATTTTTAGCAGGTTTTAACTTCTAGGGCCATTTTGAGGGCCTAAATGAAGGTTTTTCCAGATCGAGGTTCTAAATGATAGACAAAGGAATAATTGAGCCCCCAAAATGAATCTCCTCGAGGATACCTTTCCAACGAGCTATCATACGCCTAAAACGAAGATCGTATGCAAAAGTTACGACCCCAGGAAGTTGATGTACTAACTTACCCAAACGGGGCCCACATGACTTTTGGCGCTTCATCTCCTAGGGTTAGGTTTTTGGATGTCTAGGGTTTTTGGAATTACTATATATTGTAAAAAGTCCTTCAGAGCCTCATTGTAATCATCTTCTTGCAAATGCGAGTAGCGGTCACATCTCTTCTCAGAGATAAGATGCCACCATTCTATCGAGTCTTTCACTCTATATTTTACAGTCTCTGTACATTTATTTCATTAATAGGAATCGTGTATTACTGTATATCTGTGTTTATGGTTGCATCTTTGATATATTTATGTTATATTATTGAATATATGCGATATCTCTGTGCATTTCTTTATTATATCTCTGATCTCATTTCGTGCCGAAAATAATCTAGATTAGTGGTATCAGAGCAGAACGTTCTTGGTCATTTTTTTTAGTGCATGTCCCCGACGAGGTCTGAGTATAGCAAGTTGGGTCTCAAGCTTGTCTCTCTTGAGGACAATCACTCTCGCACACCCAAGAAACCCTCAATGGCGAAAGAAAAGAAAAACGACGGAGCAGACGATCCTATCAGTCTGTTGCTTGAGCAAGCTCTCACACGACAGAGGGATGAAATGATGGAGAATTTTTCTCACATCCTTCAACGTCTGCCGATAGCAACAGGCGCATCTTCATCAAGCGGCCACTTTGGAGGCACCTCACCTTTCAAGGTACAAGTTAATTTTGATATTCCTATATTTGAAAGACAGATAGATGCAGAAGCCCTAGACAAATGATTAAATCTGCTAGAAGGTTATTTCTCTGTTCACAAATTTTCTGACAAACAAAAGATCACCTTCGCACTCCTTAAAGCTCTCCCCCATGTCAAACATTGGTGGGAAACTTATTGGGAGTAGAGTTCCACAGAGGAGTCTGAAATATATGGGGTTGATCCCACTTGGGATTTTTTTTGTGGATGCGGTAAAGGAACAATATTATCCTATTGGCAACTATGAGGACCAGTACATGAGATGGACCACACTGCGGCAAGAGAGGGGCCAAGCAGTTCCGGAGTTCACCAATACCTTCCATACCTTGTGCACCAAGATGGGTATCAAAGACTCTGAATGACATTTGGTTATGAAATACCGTGGGGCTCTACACAGATACATCCAAACTGAAATGGATTTTTTGGACATCTCATCACTTAGTGTTGCCTATCGATATGCTGTTAAAATCGAGCAGAAATTTAAGCACCAGAACAAATGGGATTTTGGTTCTGCAAATCCACAACAACCAAAGTATGACAAAGACGTCCCTAACAAACAGTCTCCCAAAAACCAGTCCAAGCCACATGAAAAGAAGGGTCACGGGAAGACAAAGAAGGACACTGAAAAATGGTGTGATTTCAACAAAAGCCCCTGGTACAACACCGATGAATGTCTCTCAAAATAGTCATTGGTGGCCGAGATCAAAGACAAGGAGACGAACCCTGATTCAGAATCTAATTATGAAAATACTGGTAAATGACAGATCATTGACGCAGACCTCACTACTATTGTTGTGACCGCAACAATTTATCCAGAAGAACCAACAGATCTTGAAGAGGGGGAGCGCCTTTTTCATTCACAGATGTGGGTGAAGGGGACCCCGCTGCATTTTATTGCTGATAGCGGAAGCCAGAAGAACCTCATTTCAGCAGAGGTCGTCAAACAGTTGGGATTGTCGACAACACCACACCCGCAGCCATACAACACTGGGTGGCTTCGCCAAGGACAAGATCTTCGTGTCAGCCAACAATGTCGATTGTCATATGGAATCCAACCCTTCAAGGATGAGGTATTATGTGATGTTTCCCCACTAGATGTCTGTGATGTTCTCTTGGGCCAACCATATATGTGGAAGCACCACGATGTTTATGAGTCTCGACCCCGCAGTGTCATTATTTCTTTGGGGGGTGATCTCTACAGAATACCAAAGGTAGTTTCGACTACTGTTCCACCTAAAAAGTGCCACAAGGTAGTATCTCATACTGCAAAATTCAGCTTCTTCACAATCTATTCAAAAGGGGAACAGAAGGACACTACAACCACTATAGCCTCGCCCCCTGCACCTTCTATCCAACAAAACCAGGTCGACAAGGTTGCAACAAAGCACAAAGATTCCTTCTACACACCTTCCTCTCATGTAGATCGACTTGTTGAACAGCCTCAGCTTCAACAAGTTCATGAGAAACTTCCAAAAACTAAGCAGCGCGACATCTCCAACAATACAAGCAGCTCACCAAGATGCAGATCCAGCAAATGCTTTTCCCTTTCCCCCGGGAACTCAATGCAATGGAGACTGTTAGTTTCTAATTTTGTCTTGGTTTAGTGAGAAACCCTTATCCTAAACCCTTCTTACCGACACTTCGTTTTCTGTTTCCAGTTGATTTCGATTTTTGTTTTTAGTGTCTTATGGTTTGCATTACAGTTTTTGGATAGTTTATTTAAGTTTGATTTTGAAAGACATGGTTTTAAAATGAGGTGTCACCTTATATGCCTATTTGAATTTCAAACTTTCAAATTTTGCTAAGTCATTAATAGCACTACGAGAATAAGGCTATTTCTATAGTGCCAAAATAATCATGCCTCGATACATGCCTGCCATCCAGATTTCATTATGATGACACGAATCGTGGAATGAGAGTTTGCATGCATCCACGAAAGCTTGGAATCATTTACAGATTCAAACCGTTTCATAATCCAATTGATGTGTACCCGCGCAAGACTTATTTTAAATGACCAATTCTCAATGATCATTATATTTTACTTGTTCGGTTTTGTTGAATTTAGACCCAGGTATTCGCTCAAAGGAACGATATACACTAATAGATTGTAGGTGGAAAATTTGGAACCTGAGGGCGCTAGTTACAGAATTGTGTTTTGATGGCGCCAAAGAGGAGTGGACAGGTAGTTAGAATAGAGCCAGAGGGTGCCGAACTTCTTGAATCCTATCCTCAGATGGCTCAAAGGTTCAGAGACGTTGGGTGGTTTGAATTCCTTACCACTTTTCAGGGTTACGATGAGCAGGTCTCCATGGAGTTCGCTCTGAATTTCGATGGTCACGAGGTGGAGATCGATAAGATGTTGATGCTAGTGACAGAGCAGACTATCGCAAAGGCTTGTAGGTTGGTGGTTGGAGGAGAAATATGGTGGAAGAAAGAGCATGTGGTTACAAAGTTTGTAAACCAATTCCTGCTTCTAGATAAGAAAAATCCAAATTGGAAAAGGGGAGTACCTCGTAGCTGGATTCGACCCGAATGGCACACGGCTCTGATCGTGATCCATAGGTATATCACCTGGGAAGGTAGATTCTCACTGGTCTATATCTACCACATTAGGATACTAATGCATTTAAATTGTGATTACCCTTTAAATCTCCCTTATTTTCTACTAAAAAACTTGACAAAGATGTCAAAGAGAGTGCAATCACTCTCCACCAATGCTAAGAGCAGTCTGTTTCATCAAGTCTTAATTAAAACTTTAGTCATGTCTGCTTTGAGCAAATTACAGAAGCCCTGGAGCTGGCTCACACAATCTTTAAACCCTAACACTCAGTCCAATAAACAAAAGAAAGACAAAGGGAGAAAGACCGTTACACAGAGCTGAGATATTTCAATTGATGAAACCCCTGTGAAAGAGGAGATGTCTAATATCAGGGTGACCAGGAAGAGGAAAAGTAAAAGACCTAGGTGGGATCCAGAAATTGAAACATTTTCTGAAGAAGATGTTAAAGGGGAAAATGATTCAGATAAAGATCATGATACTCAAACAACAGTCAATCATGAAACGCCATCAACCAGTAAAAGGGGTGCTGCAGTCAAAGGGAAAAGGGTTAAAGGTGTGTCTGTATCACAAAAACCTAGAAGGAATTCTACTAGGGTCACCAACAAGTATAGACTGAAGTCAAAGGCTATGTTTAATCCATCAATCAAAGAAGAAAACGTCATAGTCATAGAAGATGACTCTGAGAATGATGAAGTGGGTACCAGGAAAAGGGCAAAAATAACTTCATTGCCTAAGAAACCAGTCAGCAAAGGTAAAAGAATGATTTCACCATCTACATGACCTGTAACGAGAGATTCAACCAGATTAGAAAAAGCTAAAGAGATGGATAAAGGTATCAGTGAAACCCTTAAGGATAAACATAATTACTTTGAAGACTCTGATCACATATTAGATGTGCCTGAAGCTATAGATTCAACAAGTTCTGATGAAGAACATAGCTCGGGATTAGTCTCAAAGTACCAAGTTAAAGCAAAAGAACGCAAAGTTTCCTTAAACTTGAATGAACTTGCACCTCTCGAAGAATGCTCAGGATTCAGAGTTAAAATCAGAACTGATAAAGAAAGGATCAAGGAATTTCAGAAAATAGTAAGACAGTTAAAGAAAGAAAAGGCGCAAATAGAACAATGGAATGATCGCCAGCAAGGAAGGATTCAAGGTTTTAAAAAGGAGGAGAAAGAGCAAAAGGCATTGCTCAAAGAACTCAGGGAGATAAATTTCAGACTCTATTGGCACAATGTCGTGCTTACCACAAAGCTCAAACAGAAAAATGCTAAAGCTACTGCTATGATTATATCCTAAAGGTTACATGGAGATTTGCTACAATCATGATTTAAATGTTTTCCAGGAAATATGGCAAAGCCTATTCGTTTTTGGTCAGTGAGATGCTAACACCTCGACCTGTTTGACTAAAACAAACTAATCCTTATTTTGTAGAATCAAATGTAAATGCTGGCAATATTTTGCAATATCAAGCTGTTGAGCTGTGATCTATTTTGGGATTGTAGAAGTTCTTTTTTAGTGAACTACCTTAGTAAATAGATACTATTCCAATCTAGTCATTAAAGCTATACTAGATGATAGGATCTGGAAGTTTGATAGATAGTTTAAATAGACAGAGGAAAGACTATGTGCAGGTCGAAAAATTGGAGATCCATGGAACCTTTTTGTGAAGCTCATTGTAAAAGGCATTTATGTTCAATTTGACATTTAATAGCAAAGGCATATGGATGGTTAGACCCTCTTTTTCTACTGTGTTATTTCTTTATTCATGCTTGAATTCATTATTCAGATTGTAATGCTTTTTTGATTCTTGACTGTTAATTTATACAGTGAAAACTTTACTGTAGAGATAATTTTTCAAGTTTTGATATCAAGCTGATAGTCTTGTTT
>JASDQU010816495.1:35854-45965 GCA_032191745.1 Picea mariana
TCGGTTACGACTGTAAAATTGAATGAAGGAATGCAGGTGATAATACCTCAACCCCTTTTTAACCTTCGCAAGTTACGAAGAAATCGGGACCGTCGATCCCAAGACCCATGGGAATGCATGGACCGTCCAGCTGTAGTACACGTGGCGGCCAATAAGCGTTTCGGCGTTTCAGAACCCGGCGAAATAGAGGGTAAGAACCCTTGTCCTCACGACTCTCGAAATATCGACATACAAAACCCCGAAATGAGGGGGCGTGGACAAGTTAAGATGATTCGGTATTTCGACACCCAGGATACCTAGAGGCAAGTCCCTTGTACATGCCAGTCTCGAAATTCTGATGGGTGAAATCTTGAAAGGACAACACACGGACATGTTACAATATTTTGGCATTTCGAAAATCAAAATACTCAAGGGTGTATTCCCTTGTACGTGCAAGTCCCGAAATCCCGACTTGCGAAGTCCCGATATGGCATAGTGTGACTTGGATCTAAGTTTTGGCATTTTGGTACTCGAGACCCCCAAAGGACAGTTTTGTTCCGTGTGTCTACTAGATGCAAAACCCCGAGATGGCCTAGTGCGCATAAATGTAATACTTCGGTGTTTCGACTTCCGGAGTGCTGAAGGGCATAAACCCCTTGACGTTTTATAACGCGAAACCCCGAAAGGAGAAACCCCGAAATGAGCTTAAAAATGAATATTGCTTTTAGAGTTTCGGCTCCCGGAAACCTAAGTGCGAGACCTCCTGTTTGAGCATATCCCAAAATCCCATCATACAAAACCCCAAAATAATAATAGCACGGATGAGGTAGGGTGTTTTGGTATTTCGGCACCCGAGATACCTAACGGTAAGTTTTCTTGTGCTCGCCAGTCCTGAAAACCTAGTTTTTGAACTCCCGAAATGGGCTGAGCGACATATATATATAGGTATGTAGGATTCGTACTTTTGGGTCCCGAGAAAACCAGGTGTGAGACCTCATGTCATCGCATACCCCGAAATCCTGATGGAGGAAACTCCGAAATAGTGAAGCATGTTTAGAATTGGTGTTTTCAGAGTTTCAGCTCCCGGGAAACCCAGATGTGAAACCTCCTGTCATCGCATCCCCCGAAGTTCCGATATGTGAAATTTTGAAGGGTAGAGTGCCTGGACTTAATCTGGGTCGTTGTTAATCGTGTTAAGCAGTTAGATCCATTTCGGATTTCGTCCCTTCGAAAGACAAGAGGGAAAGGGGAATACATGCATCACGATTTCCCGAATCGCAAAAGCCAGAAGTACCTCTCCGGTAAGGCCGGTGGTCATAACCCATGATCACATGAGAAAGGACAGGAGAGGGTAGGAACTGCATCGGGCCCCATATGAATTTGGGGAATTCTGTTCTTCAGCAAAAGGAAGGATGAAGTCGAAATTTTTTTGAATTCCGTAGTGGGTGTGTTACACCCTCCTTCTCGTTTTGTTTCTCCTTCCTGTTATGTTTGTATGATCCTTTTCCATCATGCATGGTGAGTGCATGTTCTTTGGGATCCTTGATTAGGCCCATCTGAATGATTTTTTCCTTCTCATGTGTGAGAGAATCAATGAATTGATCCATGGTAGGCATCTTCCAATTTGTTCCCATGAAATAACTTCCTGAATGGAAAGTGGAAACATAGACAACATATTATGGTCCTATCTTGGCCAAGATTGTTAGAATAAGTTGGTCCAATTGTTTAGACTTATCAATACCACAAGTTTCTAAGCTCAATATCAAATATTTAAACTTAGTAAACAAATCATGTATATTATCAAAACTTTTAGGATCCAAACTATTCAACTCTACGACCTCTCATCTCATCCTTCTTTCCAAACAAACTTTCCAAGGTGTTCTAGATCTCGTTTGGAGTCTTGCATGCAGAAACATGAAACCATATATCATTTGAAATCAATTCAAGAAGAAGTCTTTTGGATCCATTTTTTCGATTATCCCATATCATATTTTCAATTGCTGATGTAGGTTATGTTTATGTCCCCATCGTTAAGTTGTACATTCCTTTCCTTCTGAGTTGGAATTTTGCCTTGTGATTCCAATCAAAATAATTGTATGGTGTGAGGATCAACACCAAGTTTGAATGTACAATAGGTGTCCTATCCATCTCTCCCACTATTTCTGAGAACCCCTAAAAATTTACTCTCAATATGCAAGTGAAAAACTAAGAAATGAGAAGATGATATTCTGTCTTACTTTCTATGCAAACGGTGAGGCATATCACCAAACAATTGAAAACTCACTTGCATAATGGGTCTATTTACTTCTCACACGATATGTTTCCTCAAAAAGTTAATATTTTGGGAGATATCACTGCATAAATGTACGACCACAGATTCGTATCAGTTTCAGGAGGTGATCTTCTAGCTTAATTTATGAGTAAAAGGTGAAGAATTTCACCAAACGGTTGAAAACCCACTTGCAGAATGGATCGATTTACTTCCCTCATGGTCGTTTCCTCAAAAAGTTAATATTTTGGGAGAAATCACTGCCGAAAGGTACGACCATGGATTTTCCTTGCCAAAACTACGATTTTCCTTATTCTTCAGCTTGTATGGCTTTCTCTAAATAGCGTAGCCCTAATACCATGTAAATGTTTCATCGAAACCTGCATAGGAGATCTAGCTAAATCAAGTACAAACAAATCTTATCAAGAAAGGAAGAGAGATTCAATATGGAAGAATCAGAAAATATATTCACACTACTCCAATGAGCTGATGAATGATACATAGATAATGATCAATATGATCAATATGATACAATGAATGAGTGGAATACACTCATATATAAGAAAGAACATACATAATATCATAATGCATGCATGCATATTAGCATAATAGTGATGATCTAAATTAGAAAGTCTAAAATAGAACTAGCCAGTTAACTCCCACTGAACTCGTGTGCCAAAATGATGCAAGAGCATCGTAAACAAACCAAAAAAGAAAGCGCAAGTGGAGGACAGCTAGATATGCACCAACGCACGTTTTGAGAGTGTTTTGAATTTGAATGATGAAACATTAATGTAATAGTTGGGGGACACAATTTCCCTTAAATGTTTTGAGATTGTAACGTAGATCTTGAGAATTTCTCTCATCTGTCGAATATGGAGGCATTTAATTGTAATGAATGTAAAGTAGGTAGATTTTAATTTGATTAGATATCTTAGAGCTGTAGGAGGGAAAAAATAGTAAAAAGACACCATCGCTTGTATCATTGTATCAATTTTTTGTAAGTTGTAGAGATGTAGAAGAGAGCATAGAAGAACATAGATTGTAGGATTGTATAAGCAGATAGTTGTTGTTGTTGACCCATGTACATAAAGACTGAGTTAATATAAGAAATCTTTGACTCAAGTTCATGGTGTTATTATGCTTATATTTCCATCTGTTGAATGGTATATTTACAGTTGTTTTGTTTATCTATTATACATTTATTTCAATTCTATGTGTATGCTTGTGATTTCATGTTGAATGTATGAAGTCTGAGAAAAGGGAAGAATGAGTTTTAGTTGTTTCTCTTCCTGAGAATTCCTGCAAGGAGTGCAGTGAATGTCTGCAAGGTATGCGTTAACGAAGTTCTGAGTTTTATCTCAGAAAGCTCAGGAGGGATATCGTTGTTCTCATAGTAACAGAAGTGCAGGATAGCACATAGCCGTGCAAGGCATGCGCAGGCGAGTTGAGGTCGTAGACTTTATTAACCAAGGGTAAAGTTGAAGAATTACTGTTGCAAGAAGTGCACAATGTCGAGAGGGCCAAATAACCAGAGGTTATTTGTGAATGTAGCAAGGAGCGCATGCAAGAATCCCAAGAAATCCTTGAGTTTGCATGTGAAAGCTCAAGAGGGGAAGAACATTGAAGAGTTCAAGGGAAGGCGAGTGTTGAACACACCCAACAGACAAAAAAGCCCAGAAAGGTTGATGTCATAGTGTTTGGCGGAGGTGTATTTCAGAAGTCTGATCGGATGGTGGAATCATTTTGTGGAAGATGTGCCGATTTTTCAGGGTCTGTTGGATCCAGTTAACCAACAAGGGAGATAAGGTCGAGAGTTATTCAGTGTCAGAAGCTCAGGAGGAGTAGAGACCGTTGGATTTGGATCAACGAGAGTCATTGATCTCATGCTCGATTTTCGTCATTTTGGAATTCAGGAAGTGGAGAAGGTTGTGACTTGGAGTCAAGAGTTGCGAACTCCTGTTTCGCGAAGTCTTGATTGAATCAAGACCATCAGATCGCGAGAAAATACGAGCGGTCAATTTGTGGCGAGAAGCCATCGTGGTTTCGACATTCGAGTGAAGGGAGTTGTTGCATTCGGTTTCGCCGGTACGCGAAATCCCGAGGTGTCAAAAGATTGGGCCCCAGTTTTTAGCCATAAGTCACATCAGGAAAAGTCAAAGGGAGGATTCAGAGACCCTCTCTACCTTTTCGGGGTTTCGGGGATTGAAGATATAGAAGTACTCGCATTTGGGATCGCAAAGTCGCGAAACCAAAAATATCCTTTCGGCTGAAGGTTGTGGTCATATTAGTGATCACGTGGATGAGAGTTGGTGCTTAGTGCTTACTTGCACAGGCATAACTCCCAAGGACCTATAGACACACACTTGTGCATGTGTGGGATTTCCTGTGGGGAAATCAAAGAGTCAATCTGACTCACGAGGAGATTAAGAACGATCCTAAGACCGGGAGGTCGTGCAGAACCTGCTAAGGTAGGGGTGCTGCGCCACAAAATAGACATTTCTCCAACAGCATCAAGATGAAATACCAACAAATTAAACTTGTTTTTATCTTTATCTATTGATGCAATGAACCTAGGGGCCCTAGGATCTTCTGATTCTTACTTTAAATCTATGCTCAAATTTTCCAATTGAGCATCTTCATTTCTTGACATGGGGAGATTTATAATAGCTCCTGGACGAGTCTCATTTGAATATTCTTTCTTTCCTTCAATGACAAACTAAAATTGCACGGGTACAGGAGTAGATGTGATAACCAAAATAGGATCACCTATTTTCTTGGGTTGACGCTACTCTAACAAAGAATCAACTTGTTTAGAAAAGTCTTCTTGTGTAGCTTCCTTGAAAAGAGCTTGAACAATTTCTTCAGACTAATTGTATTCCTCTTGGGTTTTCCTTCTTTTGGAATCTAGCTTGCTTGAGATCTCCGATGTTATATTTCTACCTTGTTGTACATATAAATCAACAACATCACCATTCTTCAGTTAAAAAGCATTGGATTCCTCACTTGATTCCTCCTTATGATTTCCCAAGTTTGAACTATTTGTAATGTGTACTGTGACTTGGGCTCTTTCAAAAATAGGGTTCTCTATCGAAGTTCCTTCAATAACATGGAATTGCAATGAACAATGCACTTCTTCCCAAGAATATTTGTTAACCAACTTTTCAATTTTGGGCTTGGACTGGTGCACACATGGTGCATAATTTAAAGTTGAATGTTGTTTCAAAATTATCTGGTTTGGGTTATATTTCCAAGCATTTGATTTCTTTATATGAAGGGATGGCATTAATTTTGGGATGAAATTAACTTAGGGGATGACATGTTCTTGATGATTAGAGAAAATAATTGATGAGGCAATGTGAAAGATGATTTGTAACTGGTCATAAGAAAATTTCTGAAGGAAATATTCTAAAGCCAAGAGATGGGGGATATATACATAGGAAAAAAATATGGTTCAAGCTCACAACCATACAAATGAATGCTATTATATCCTTTATAAATATACCAATCTCCCGTGCTCAGTTCAGGACATAACTGAATAATTTTCTTAAACTCATCAGGCATTCGGGGAGGTGGTCTTCCAAAAATAACTTTATGTGCATTGGAAAACTACATGTAATATTTGTTTTATGCAACTATAGACAAAATAGGGGTCCATTCAGTGAGCTTCTTCAATGGCTTCATCCTTCGACACAAGAATGCAAATGATAACTTCTTCTTTAGCTTTCATAATAAACCTTGAACTGTTGCGCACATGAGAAAACTAACATGTAAAGTTGGACRTCGCCTTTAACCATCACATCAAATTAAATGGAAATACATGAAATAAAATGATGCGTGAACCAACTTTCAAATGATTCAATGAACATGACATTTCTTCCTGGGTGGAAAGTATTCGCTGAATTTAAGGCCTTTTACAACCAAGATCCATCCTCCACCATTAAATCATGTAAACATGAGTTGCAAGATCATTTCGAGAGGAGAAAAAGTATTAAAATGTGATTGAGCTTTGACCTGAAATGAATGAGGGTTGTAGAATCGATTAATCATGCACTGTTCGATGTTTCGGGGGTGTAGGTAATACTTAATGCCCGAGCAAATTTGTGCCCGAAATTCCTAAATACTAGGGTGATCGCACATTGTTTGATCATTTTTGTGTGATCCAAAAGACTTGCTCACATGCTCCTCATTACCAATGATCTAATACCATTAAATCATTAGATGATTCATGTGCATCGCTTTGAATTAAAATCCATTTTCTTTGTATCAGAAAATGCATTTAAACTGCTGATTATTCTTGCAAAATGATTGTACCGTTTGATTAAGTAAAAGTGAAATATTAAAATCCAAATAGAATTTAGCATGTTTTTCCAATAGTCATTATACTACCCATAAATGACCCCTAACTCGACCTCTACCCCATGAACCCTTTCCTATACCCCACTTGGTTTAGATCCTCGATCCATGCTCTCACATAATGTACAAATTGGATCATAATGCCTTGTTTCTTGACCTAAAATTATAGTTGAGATGCTAATACACATCCCTCTTACTGTGAATGTCAAAATGGTAACCCTATATCACTAAGAGAAAAGTCATTTGCTCTATAAGGTATGTGTGGTGGGTGAGGCCCCATGCATGACCTATGATTCATATGAGAAACAAATAGGATCTAAGGCCTATGATTTTGACCCAAGACCATATATTAATCCTTAACAACCAGCCTTAATTGGATAGACCTCAAAATGGTGCACTTATAAAACTTATTATCAAAAGACCTACTTTGTAGGTTTTATGTGATGGTTCAATAGTTATAGATAATTCCATAGTTTTTGGCCATGGAGCATGGTTAGAGTGTTATAACATATTTGTCATGCATCAAACCTTAAAAGGGTTTCCATATATGTTTAATATGACAAATATGTCTTCATATGGATTATGTGGTGTTATAGGGCCTTAGACATGGTGCATGAAGCCTCAAAGAAAAATTGGGGCCTAAGCCCTAGTGTCTTTCCCTAAACAATGGTTCAGGTCTTGATTCTCATCCCTGATACATTAATCCTTAAAGTTGTGTATGTCTTTCTATCTTAGGTATATTTTTAGGCTTAGTGATGATTAATACCCTATGCATTACCCATGGGTCATATAATTAATAGTTATGTAGTAAGATCCTAGATTTTGTCCCTAGACCATCCTTTAAGCCTCATTAACCATCTATTATGTGATAATAATGAAATTATTCTTTTATTTCACTCATAGGTGAAATATTCCCTGTAAAGGGATTATGTGTAGTCTAGCCCTAAACATAGAAAATGATTCTTATAGTAAATATTAAGGGCATAAGACCTAAGTTTTCATCCCCAAGCCCTCTCCTAGGCCTTGCTACCAATCCTTATTTTATGAAACCTTGAAATAATTACCATATAATACTCCTACTTGATGTATTCCTTCTTTGGGGTTTGTGGTAAGGTCTAAGGCCATATGGAAGTCCCGTGAGATTTAAAAGAAATATTTTGGGACCAAGGCCCTAGATTTAGTCTTAAAACGTTGGCTAAGTCCTTGGTACCAATCTATAATATGTAAAAACTCAAAATGGTTAGAATATACCACTATTATGAAAACAAATTCCATGTTTAAGTTCTATGTGGTGGTTTAAGGCCCTACACATGGCCCATGAACACGAGAAGTACTAGTAAAGTTTTATAATTGTAGTTCTTCTCTGCAAATCAAATTCCAAACACAAGTTGAACACTCATCATTGTCCCATATTTAACAAAAAAATAAAGAATTGAAAAGTAGATTAATTATTAAAAATTAGAATTTTAGTGACCATATGATCAATTATGATATTTTTTAGAAATGGTTTTCTTTCCAAACAAAAAATTAGGTTGAAAGAAACAAAAAGGGGCCCGAGCTACCTTACTCATAGCAACTTCATTTTTCAAAATAATAATACACCGACTACCCTTCCTCTTCTCTTTTCCCCTCCTTTGTGTATTTGGTAGAGAGAAGACAAAGAATACTACAATTATTTTTCTCACTATCCTCTCTCCTCTTATGTTGTATCATCCTCTATGTTTTAGGTTCACCAAAAACCCTTAAGATGGGTGGTTTTCCTTAGTAGGAAGGGTTATTATACAAAGAATTATGAAGGTGAGTGGTTCCTTGATCACTAATGGAAAAGTTTTTATTATATTCAATGTTATAAAAAGTATACATAATAAAAATGATATAGGATAGAATCTCTAAGATGGGGAAACATACTAAATTCTAAAGGAATGTGATATAGCCTAGAAGCTTCTATGTCACAGTAATATGTTTAGATTATGTTTATATAGTTAAGTTTTTGTTTAATGTTTTTCATTTTAATTCACTAAAATCTATGAAGGAAACCAAGTTTTAATTCACTAAAATCCATGAAGGAAACCAAGTTTGATAAAAAGCACCATGATTGAGTCCCTAGTCAATTATTTGAGGACCAAGAAGGGGTTTGTGAACAACAAAACAACTAACAACTATAGAAAAAAATCGTTGTTGAATTTTGTGCAAGGTAGAAAATTGCGAAGTGTAGTGAGGTAGTGGCCATGGCCCCAAGAATACATATAGACAAGAAAAGAAATAAGGGGAGATGAGATAGAAAATATCTTCTTATAGTATGGTGTCAACTTATTGATGGGAACACCATGAACATCATCTACACAGAGAACAAAAGGATTGAAATATAAAGGACACGTAGGCTTTACTTAGGTAACGACGTCTCCAAACCATTTAGCTATAATGGAATTATGTTTCTCTATATTTCTCATTTATTTCCTTATATGATTTCATAATAGTGGCATCATACCATTTAATCCCTTTTGGTATCACCTATTCACCATGGGTTATTCTTTATTTTAAAATCATGATTCTTTAGTTGCTAACTTAAATTGTTTGTGGCCAATTTTTCTTTTTGTAAAAAAATTTCAATGTGTATCAATATATTAAACATGGACAATTTTAAGGATGCAAATTCATCTCATAATGTAGAAATCTTAGTGAATCTTACTAGTCTAAAATGTTTGGCAATATTTTTATAAAAATATTAAAATCTATAAGGATTTTATATAGTTTCTATAAATTTAGGCTTTTTAAGGTAAAATAATTTTATTCTATAGAATTTGGGAGAATTGATTTTATAAAAAATGGAAATTGGAAAATATTCTTTTTAGGAAAAGCATGGAAAATTAGCCCATGGACGACATATAGCCCCTAAAATTTTCCTTGATGTAAAACAATTTTTATGATCACTATAAATGATCCAGATTTATGTAGGAACACAATGAAATATAGAAATACACATAAACACAGAGATGTAGCGGAAATAAGACTTCATTTCATTAATAACAAATGACTGAAATATGCTTACAGACAGAATGGAAATAAACTAGCTAGGGCACTGGTAGCTTATCTCTGAGAAGAGATGTGGCAGCTACTAGCCTTTGAACTATGTTACAAAGAGGCTCGAAGGCCTATTATTATTGAGAAACAATGGAAAAACCTAAAAATCCAAAGACCTAACCCTAGGAGATGAAACGCCAAGACTATGGGCCCCGTTTGGGTAAGTTGGTACATCAACTTCCCGGGGACGTAACATTGGCATACGATCTCCGTTTGACGTTTTCCATACCTCGTTAGAAAGATAAATCCAAGGAATACAACTTTTGGGTGAGAAACATCAATCTACGATCCATGTTACTCCCCATTTTCCCAAAAAAAACGTCGTTTAAGGCCTCAAAACGGCTCCGAAAGTTCAGGACCCGAAAAACTGTTAAAAATAGTAAACTGTGTGGAAACTGAAAAACTGAAAGAAGTAATGGTGGGGGT